>QRDG01001185.1:35452-268457 GCA_012064385.1 Puccinellia tenuiflora
AAATGTGTCAAGTGGGACACGGGAAAATAAAGAGCCGTGTGTGTGATGATGCACACTCAAAATGGGTGACTGCGAGACACAACACATCGACAACCGCCAACAATGGATAATTTTTACCCATGTGGGCAGCCACATGGGCTTCAAAAAAATTAGCAGGTATGTTTTCATTGTGGGCCTCTGAGAAAAATATCAGTGTCGATGCAATCAAGACATCATATATCGCTTTGTAACCCTCGAAAAACCTTAACCCTCTTATCCCTCCCCCCCCCCCCCCCCCCCCCCAACTCTCACAGCAGACACGGTTCCTCTCCTTGTCGACCAGATCTTCTCGACCATATTTGAAGATGATCTCATCTATGATCTATTCCAGCTTCATCTATCCTTCATTGCTGATGAATAGTGATCTCAGTTAAGACAGGTGATTTCAGAGGAGGTCTCCCCAAATAATCAGGATGCTGGGAATTTCCATAGAGGAGAGGAATCTTTTCGACTAATTTTGTTTATCTATGTATCTCTGGGTCTCAGCCAGCACCTCTTCCATTCAAATGGATATGGAAGTCCCCATGCCTGCCAAGCACAAGTTTTTTTATTTTGGCTAATGATTCAGGACAGATTGAATACCAAGGACCTAATGGCTACAAAAAACTATTTTGTGGACTCACTAGACTGTGTTCTATGTGAAGATTCTGCCAGAGAAACCAGAATGCACCTCTTCTTTGGATGTGATTTTATCTAGGATTTCTGGTCGAGATTGGGAGATGTGTGGAACTATGATCTGCCCTTTATGGACATGCTCCTAGATACTAACCAAATAATCAATTCTTCAAAATTGCCATGATAGCTGGATGCTAGAGTCTTTGGAATCACATGAATAAAATTATATTTAAAAATGAATAGAGGGATTTAGAAATATGCTTCACCTTTTTCAAAAGTGTGATTGCTCTAATAAGGCACAGAGTTAAACCTAGCCTTAAGGAGTGGATGAAAGACTGGCTTGACCTATTGTACTTTTCTTTGTACTGCCCCTCCCCCTCCCATTTGTAATTATCCCTTTTTTTAATATAAATGAAAAATGACGCAGTGGGGGCCTTCCCCACTGTTCTTAGCATAAAAAAGATCTTGTCGACCAGATCTAGTGTCAAGGAGGAGGAATCCCGAAGGTGGGGTGAGACACGCTAAAATGGAGTTTCTATTTCTATGTAGTTTTGGTGTTAATGCCAACATAGTTGCAGACTAACCATGTGTTTGAGCATTTTTGGTGTATTTAATTATAACACAAGTTGGTTCGTGTCCTCAAAGCGAAAAGGAAAAAAGCAATGGTGGTCTAACGATTTTCGGTTATTTGAGTCATAGGAAAATCGTAATATCAAGAGAGGGGTTTGCACCGAAAGGTATGAGTGCAATCAGAGACGTATAAAAATCCTCTGAAATGCAACCCTAAGTCTTCCCATGCATAGAGAGATCATCCCCTTGTTCAAATGTTGTGTCGATGGATTTTGTCACTGGAATAATCCGAACCACAGATGTCCGGAGAATGATGTAAGGGTGGCGGGGGTAATATCTTGAGAGGGCGCAAGTGCAGACCTCTTGAGTGCTCCGGACATTTTGTCGGATGTTGCCCGTATAAAAGCGTATATTCTGGGTTTGGTCCGGAGATGGCATTTAACTGAGGAGCTCTTGTGCATATCGCTCGGGTATACCTAGACCTTTACATTGATGTGCTCGGGTTAACCCGGACCCGGATAATATGGATAGGCTTTTTTTGCAACATAATGGTCGGATTTTGGGGACCTTATAAATGCAACCCCTTCTTCTCCAAACAAGGTGAAGAATTATTTTCTCTCTCCTCCACGCTTCAAGAGTCCAACTGCTTAGGTGATGAAAGACATTGTAATAACATGAGGGTCTAGTTTGTATCTCTCCGTCGTAGGAGTAAATCACTATCTTGCCATATTTAGTACCACGACATACCTTCCGGTATATCTAAAGACACCTTTATGACCACACAGTTACACAATGCCCAACAATCTTAAAATTACCTATTTTTAGACTTGCTATACTGAGCCAAATATGGCTGAAGTTGGCATCCCCAACGTAACTATCCGATATTCGGGACAATGATACTCTCATGATCTAATGACGTATAGTAAACCTGAACACATTCGATCAACTTATATGATGAAGCGTCTCTCAGTCTATCAACAGGCCTATTCAACACTATGTTACATTAAAAATATGCCCTTATGAATTATGACATCGTCGTAACATCTTACTTCATGTGTATGATCAGGAAAACTAGATCATCTCTATATAATTCATGAACCAGTCTAGCGGCCTGATTAGGGATCAAAGCTTGGTGTTTATAGTCCCACACATGTACTATTCATTTTTAATCTAAGTCCTCCTACTCATATAATATTACATTTAAAGCATAAAACATAAAATTAGTCATCAACATAAAGGAAACATAATAATAAAACTTTTCTTATTACCTCTAGGGAATATTTTGAACACCAAGGTGGAATCACCTAATAGGGTAACTAAAGTTTGCAAATGATTTGTTTTGCAAAACAAGCAACTGATTGGTCGCCACACTCAAGTGCACCCGCCTATTTTTTTTGTCTTTCCCACTTGATATGTCTAACGTCGCCTCCACATACAGATAAATTCAAGGGAAGGAGCCTCTGCTGCATCTGCCTCCTTCGAGCACCAACTGGAACGCCTCTCCTCTCATATTTCTATTAAAGCATGTCGTTTCCTCTCTCGAGGCTCATCTCTCTTGTCATCGTGGATGTGAGAACCATCTATCTTGATACCCGGTCTGATAATGGACGTATATTGTCAATCTTTAACTGGCCTATCTGGAGTCATTATGAAAGTTGTCATGTATTTATACTAATTATTATAACTTCAATATTGATCATATTTAAATATATAAAATCATTTTCGTTGATACAAAATTAAACAACCACTGACATTATATAAATGAATATTTTATTATTAAAAGAAAACTATGCTAAAGTAATTGGGACCATTTTATCATTTTTTGGTTATTTTTAAAATTTATTGTGATATTTCACTAGAATAAATTCCATCTAGTTGAGCAAATAAAAACTACGTTTATGTATGAAAGATTTTGCTCTAGGTGCTATAATTTCTTTGTTTCATTTTAGTATCTTTAAATATGATGATGCAATGTTCTACAATATAGGATTCTAACTAATATCCTGGTAGGTTATGTCGAGTAAATTTTGCTAACTAGTTATGACGAATATGATACACCCTTTGTCCCACTTTATGAGTTGCCCACGAATATAGGAGTCACTACATTCAAATAGCGATTCTTCCCGCCTTTCATGTTTTTTTTCGAAAATGAGAGTTAAACCACGGTCTTTGCATCAAGAGATGCACATAGACTTTATTGTTACGAAGTTCTAGAACGTCTGATTATTACAACTCAAGAATCACATAAGCTTGATACAAAAATAAACCAACAAAAGAAAAGCATCATACAACCAATATCCATGCTGAAATCTAGTAATATACCGCCTAGTAGGCTGACCATAGAAATTCTAAGCAACCGTAAGCACATGGTTGCACCCAGTAGGAATTGGATCCCGCTGATTTTCGTCGAGAGGAGGAAACACCATAACCGAATCAAGTGAGCATCCAAACGGATAACCTGCAAAAAATTGGTATCACTTGTCTTTTTCAAAATATATTATTATGACATGTGCAAATGGGCCAAAAGGCTGAAACTCCAATATGTACTCTAGCCTTGTTTTTTTCTAGCAAGTCCATTTAGACAATTTGCAAACATATTTGTGATCTTGGTTGTAGGTGGAATATTGTAAGTAAGATATACTATCATTACAAAGGACAGGGAGAAACAAATATTTAATGATCTCATCTGTGTGACAAAAACAACACTTCTAACATCCCTTCCATGTTCTTTTAGCTATGTTATTCTTTGTTAACAACATCTTACTATTCAAAAACCACATAAGATCTAAATTTTCAGTGGGATTATTAACTTTCACAGGTATTTACGAAGAATTCTAGTATGATCATTCATGAAGTTAACATACATAGACTGGATATGTGGATATAATCTTTAATACAAAGTGTACCATCATCAATCTTTAGCACAAGTGCAATCAACGAGTCCACTTATTACCAATCAAGATTCTTCTCAAACTGATATTCAGTGGAATCTGCGAAAAAACTTATTAAAGAAAAATTTCCATAAAAAGGATCTTCCAAAATCTCATAGTCCTACCATTTCCAATTAAAGAAAAACTTTCATAAAAAGATCTTCTTGTTCCCGCATCAAACTTTTTCTTGAAAAGAAAACAGTGAGTATTGCCTCTATTTGAGATAGCGATTAACATAGAGATATTTATTATGTAGCAACTCTTGCCATATTTCTTACTTGCTTTTTTTTCGAAAAATGGGGAGTACCCGGCATCTGCATCAATTGATGCACACAGCTTTTGCGAAGTTTTCAGTAGTACTCAAGTTTACAAATCATAAATCACTTAAGGTTGAGACATGTATCAACCATCGAAAAATGTTGTCATGTAGTCCGGCTGAAAAATATCCCGAGTGACCTCCAGAAGTCGTGTGCACCCAGCTGCCACATTTCTTACTTGTTAAACAGTTTAAAAATGCATTTATTGAGTAAATATATGTTTATGATATCCAGCACTTCAATATCTAGGCCATACTTGATCCTTAGGACTCGACCGACTTGATCCTTAGGACGGCAAATAATATCTATTTTGTTAGGCCATATTTCTTTTTATTTTTAGCAAAAAAAATCATGATCGAAAAGTAGAGGGTAGGGGAGGGGTGGGGCGGGTGGATAAAACCAGAGGCTGCAGGACATGGCTTCCACGATACGACTACAAAGGACCTTGTGCTTCATGTCAGAGTGCGTCGCCGATCTTAATTAGCGGCACACCTGCACACCAGGAGGATACACCTGAGTATAGGTGGCCAAACGGGCCGGTCCGGCCCGGCACGCGGCCGGCACGGCACGTGAAAGGCACGGCCCGTTAGGCACGTTAGCCAATCGTGCCGTGCCGGGCCGGCCCACGGGCGGCAAATTCATCCGCGGCACGGCCCGATGGCACGAATACGGCCCGATGGGCCGGCTTTGGCACGGCCCGTTAGGCACGAATACGGCCCATCTGGCACTATTACGGCCCAAAACATAAAAAATAGGTAAAATACGTAAAAAATTAAAAAAATATATAAAAAAACTAATCGTGCCGTGCCGGGCCGGCCCACGGGCCTCAAATCGAAGTCAGGCACGGGCACTAACGGGCCCGTGCCGTGCCGCGGCCCGTTAAGGTCCGTGCCGTGCTTGGGCCGGGCTAAAAAACAAACCGTGCCTCGGGCTGGCCCGTTTGGCCCGGCCCGTTTGGCCACCTACCTGAGTTACGCATGCTCAGCATCTGTCAGGCCTCCAATTTTACAATCCACGCACGCCCTGCATCGCTTCACTAGTGATAGCTGAATTTTTATCATGTCGATTCAGTAAAGTGCAGAGCGACGAAAATCAGGTTTCAGAAAATATTCAGCTCGCCGCTTCTCCGCCACCGCCGCCGCGGAGGCCGGAAGCTGCTTCTTGCCCTGCGCGACGCTGGCGCTGACGCTGGCGATGGCCCCCGTAGATGGACCTGATCCCGTAGTTCCAGCGGCAAATTCGTTTTCGTGAAGCCAAGTCAACAATCCGAAGAAAGTCCGGCCATAGCCGCCGCTGTCCCACTCGCACCGGACCAAAGCCACCGCGAGCAGTCATTGCTGTCGTCAGATCGAAGACATACTCCGTAGCAGCCAGCCCCCATTACTAAATTCCGGAACTTTCCTACCTTTCCCCCGTTCCGCCGGAACATCTCACGCACCTGGCCGCGTTTCTGCGCAGATGCCGCGCAGCACCGCTGGCCTATAATAAGCTCCCACCGCCACCGCTCTAGGAAGCCATGCTCGGTCTTGTCCCCTCCTCCTCCTACTACCTCTTCTACCGCCGCCTCGCCTTAGCTCGCACGCTCTCCGCCGCCGCCTCCGTCTCCGCCAAGGTAAATTCCGTGCTTGGTGTTCGACCAGAGGAATCCGATCACGGTGTTCTAATTAACTGTTCTTTCTTGGTCCGCCCACAGATGGCGCGGTCGGCGCTCGACGAGGTGACCGACTCCGGCGCCTTCGACCGGACGGAGTCCACCTTCCGGAGCTCCGTGTCCAGGGACAGCTCCGCCCGCTTCCCCGCCGTGCCCGGGAGGTACCACCTCTACGTCTCCTACGCCTGCCCCTGGGCGTCCAGGTGCCTCGCGTACCTCAAGCTCAAGGGCCTCGACCACGCAATCGGCTTCACGGTGAGCAGAGCATTCGATCGATTTCGCAATCGCGCGCGCCTCATACTTCTTATCCACTGATTCCTATGTGCGTGTGATTGTGATTCCTCCTAGTCGGTGAAGCCCATCTTCGAGAGGACCAAGGAGTCGGACGATCATCTGGGGTGGGTGTTCCCTGCCACCGGCGACGAGGTGCCCGGTGCCGCGCCCGATCCTTTCAACGGCGCTAAGACCGTCAGGGAGCTGTACGAGATTGCAAGCACAAATTACACTGGGAAACCAACTGTTCCTGTGAGTCTGGATCTACGCAAGAATTTATTCATCTTCTACATCACTCCCTTATAATTGAGCTGACATCCTTGCATATATTGCAGGTTCTGTGGGATAAGCAGCTTAAGACTGTCGTGAACAATGAGAGCTCCGAGATAATCCGCATGCTCAACACCGAGTTCAACGAGATCGCGGAGAATCCTGGGTTGGATCTCAACCCAGCTCACTTACAGGAATCCATAGACGAGATCAACGACTTGGTGTACGATGCCATCAACAATGGGGTGTACAAATGCGGCTTTGCCAAGAAACAGGGTCCATATGATGAGGTAAATTCTTCTTTACTTACGTTATCTGTATGGAATTGTCTGGTCAAATAGGATGCTTCCCATGTTTGACCCACCTTTCTGATGATGAAAATGTGCAGGCCGTCAAAAACTTGTACGAGGCTCTGGACAAATGCGAGGAAATTCTTAGTAAGCAACGTTATATGTGCGGCAACCAACTGACGGAGGCGGATGTCCGACTCTTTGTGACGCTTATAAGATTTGACGAGGTATGAGTTTCTGGATGGAAAGAAAAAACATATGTGCAGCATCTAATTGCGTTTGGAAAATATCTCTGCATTTCTAATTCCACGAAATCCTGGAAAGTAACTTTTATTAGTGAGTACTAATATGCAGAAGTTTCGACGAAATTTTGAATCCTGAGCTGAGAGTGAGAGCAGCCGAGCATATGGCTGCTGCATACTCTGTTATTACACTGGGTTTAATAACATTCACATGAACCAGATCAGAGGACAACTTTAACCTTAGCATACAAATAACGCACAGATTCCTGATCCGAGTCAAAGTGGCATGATACAAGACACGATGGTGGGTTTTTGCCATGGAAAAAGTAGTTAGTAAGAAACAAAAAATTTAAGGAGAAACTAGGAAAAACCAAATAATAAATATAATTATCAAATCAGGAAGGTCGAAAATACAGAAAAAATGATGGAAATTCAGGAGAATGAGAAAATAATAATAATCTGAATATTTAGAAATTAAAAAATATTTCAGAGTTTTTATTATCATTGTCTCAGTAGCCCTTGTTATCTTTCGTTCCAAGCATCCACTTCATTCCAAAAGTATATCTGGGATACCGATATGATCCAGAGGTACGCAGATCAAACTGCAAGATGAACAATCATATATTACTGAAATTTGAATGCCATTAAGAAATCAAATGTTTTCCACGAGTCGAACATGTTTATTTATAGATTTTTTTACTGAATATATAGAGAAGTAGAGACCAATAGATTATGACTCGTGGAATTTCTTTTCCAGGTTTATGCCGTTCACTTCAAGTGCAACAAGAAGCTCATCAGAGAATACCCTAATCTGTTCAACTACACCAAGGACATCTACCAGATTCCTGGCATCAGCAGCACGGTGAATATGGAGCACATAAGGAAGCACTACTACGGAAGCCATCCGTCCATAAACCCCTACGGGATCATCCCCGCAGGCCCCAACATCGATTACAATGCTCCACATGACAGAGAAAAGTTGTTTCTGTAAGAAAAAACGTTTGGTTGCAGTGTGGAACTGTGGATGCTGTAGTGTGCTTGCTTCTTGTGTTTGGCCCTCAAATAATGACTTGTTGCTTACAAGAATGTAATTCTGGTTAAGGATCTTGTTCTGCCCATCGTAGTAGCAAAGGGGGTGCATACAGCCGACAGAGTTTAACACTTCAGAGTTCAGAAGACTACTCGCTTGGAAGGGCAATTCTTCTTTTCTTTTGACGTAAGGGAAATGTCTACTCTTATTACCAAAGGTTTTCATCATCATCATCATTGCAACGCGTATTTACAATCAGGACGCAATTAAGCACCCAAGTACCAGGCCATGGTTACTGCAACGAACATGGCTAGGCGGCTAGCCACCAAACTAGTACAGGCCCCAGCAGCTGAGGTACATGACGGTCCTCAGCCCCTCCTCAGCCTTCTGAGCTCGCCGCTTCTCCGCCACCGCCGCCGCGGAGGCAGGAAGCTGCTTCGTGCCCTGCGAGGCACCGCCACGGATGTTGGCGTTGGTCTTAGCCTTGGCTGCCCGGTGGATGGACTTGAGAGCATAGTTCCAGCGGCAGAGTCCGGCCTGGTCCTTGAGCGCCTCCACGGCGCCGACGCTCATCGCCGCCATCCACGATGCCTTAGCTGCACCGGCCATCTCTTCTCCTCCTTGCTGCTTTGGTACAGAGTTGGAACCTGAATTTGTGAATTGAGATCGTTGTATCTAGTAATGAATTTTCAGAGTAGTGGAAGAACTGGATGGATGCTTGTGTTGATCTGAATGTGGAAGTGGGACGGGGTTATATATAGGTGAGCGGAGGCCGGACCTGCCGGAGCATAACAGGTGGCCGCGGGCGCTGGTTTTCCAGGATACCGGGTGCTTTCGAGGGCACTTTTGTTTGTTTACGCCTCACCCTCGCTATCGTCCCGGTACAGTGGATGCCCTGCCGACCTCAGCTCGTCTTGTTTACTCGCGGCAGATAGGTCAGTTTTGTCCGTCGTGACTAGATCAGATCAGACCAAGCCAGCCGGGGGATAAGAAGGAGTGACACATACAGGGACAGATCCAGAAAATTTACTTTGGGTGTTCAAATTCAAACCAACAGAAAACATAAAGGTGAAAAAATAAAAATGGTCTATGCCTTCACGCCAATAAAAAGAACAAATTGACCATATTAGCAACAATGTCTCAAAAGGTTAACAAAATTACAAATTACTAAAGGAAATTACAAAACGACCATACGATCTGTCATAGCTTGGAGCGAGATTTGACGACATCATCCTTCACTTGCAAGAAGAATTCCCACTCAATAAATTTAACCAAACAGTCATTGAAGAGTTGGTCTCCCATTTTGTTCCGTAGCTTGTTCTTCACAAAAGTCAGTGAAGAAAATACTCTCTCAACGCTAGCAGTTGCGACTACTAGGGGTAAGATTAGCACCAATTTGAGTAGCTTGTAAACAAGGTGATATGTGATACTCTTGTTCATTTCAACAAGCATGACAGAGAGCTGCACTATATTTTTTAGGTTTTTAAACCTATCATCTCTACGCATATCAGCAATGAAAAGAGTAAGTTGATATGGAAGTTGTATCAACTCTTCCTCTGAGAAATTCATAGGGTAAAGACTTGCAAGCTTAACCAAGTTGGGCATATGATAAGCAGAGAAAGAATTGGCTGGACCGAATGACCCCATCGTATTTTTTCTGGCTGACCTATTTGGTTGTTTACTCTCTCAATTGGCAGGCCCGTGGGTAGTTGGGCTGCTTGGGCTGTTGGGCAGCTGGGCTGGCAGTGGCAGGTCGCATGGGTGATCGAATGTTTTCATTTGATCGGTCGTATACGACCAGCTAATACCAACCAGACCAACGATGATACGTATGCATACATATATGCATTTTTTTTAGAAAATTTTGGGTGTACATCTGTACACCCATGACCCATGGTGGCTCCGTCCATGGACACATACTCACTCCGTCCCAAAATAAGTGTCTCAAATTTGCACAAAATTGGATGTATCTAGACATGTTTCAAGTCTAGATACATCCAATTTTTGATAAATCTAAGACACTTATTTTTGGACGGAGGGAGTAGTCATAATGGATAAACCGTGTCGGAAGATTCAGTGAACATAACTAAATTATGTTTGAAAATAAGTTAGGATATCAATAGAATTTTAACGCATGTGAATTATCTATATAATTCTCTAGATCGAAGTCCTAGGATCACGGGTCTTTTCTTATAAATTGCTTTGCTACACTCCAGTTCCTTAAATATTTCTTCTTTTTTTGCGAGGGAATTCCTTAAATATTTCGATGTGTCTTTCCATGTATGTCTAAACATCTAGTAGAAGACATGAAGTATGCTCTCTTGTCCTTTTAAGTTTGGTATTAGATATATCAAGCCATCGAGATTTGACCTCTTACTCTGCCGAAATTAGTTTTGACGATGATGTGGTGCTCTTCGCACACTTGAAAGCCCAGTAGAAAAACAAAATTGGAATCAATCATCAAATCGGGGTAAAATAAAAAAATAATAACTTTTGTAAAAATATAAATATTGCATTACAGTTACTAATAGTTTCACAGAATTGCTAGTATAAGGGCTTCCTCCGTAGGAGGGTGATTTTTAAGCCCCTCCCACGCAACAAGCCGTGCCTTGTGGTTCACCCTAGGTGGCAGGGGAGAGAGTCTCCTGGTAAAAGAGGGCACATGTGAGTTTTTTTCTTTTCCGTACATTCGATTAGAAGAACAAACCGAGCATCCAAACGATATATTTTCATTGTTGTGGTAATCGCATCGATATCTTCAAAACTTTGATTTTCTTCGGAGTACTTATTCTGCTTTAAGTGTGAAAACAAATTAGGAATTCTATAGAAATATTAGTTGTATGAATTATCTATAGAATTCTTTAGATCAAAATACTTGGGATCACTGGTCTTTTTCTAAATTGCTTCGCTACACTACAATTACATACAATTTTCGATGTGTACGTCATCCATGTATATCTAAACATCTAGAAGACATTAAGTATGCTCACTTTTCAGGCAACCTAAGGTTCTTAGAGAACTCAATAATTGGCAAAGTTCAAGTTTGGCGTTAGAAGACATCAAGATTTGAACTCTTACTCCATCAAAATCAGTTTTGATGATCGTGCGGTGACTTTTTCACGCTTGGCGGTGCAATGAAAATACAAAACTAGAATCAATCATAAAATCTGGGTAAAATAATAAATATTAGATTTTGTAAATAATAGAAATATTACACTAGAATTACTAATAGTTATATAATACTCCCTCCATTTCAAATATAAGATATATTAGATATTTTCACATGGTCTACATACGGACCGAAATGAGTGAATTTATACGCTAAACACGTCTAGATATATACATACCCCTCTTAATTTAAAAGCTAAAACATCTTATATTAAAAAACGGAGGGAGTATAAAAGATGCATATAAATCAGAAATATTATGGAAACCACATAATTTGATAAGAGATTTAAGGGATTATTCTAATTATTGGATTTTATTTTCAGAATTCTTTTTTTTTTTGCAAAAACAAGAGTATTGTGACTTCAAAAAAAAAACTTAGCTTCATGTTTCTTCTCAACATACTCTAAAAATAAAATTGCAATTTATTTTCAAATTCGTCTCTTTCCCCCTAAAAATAACTATTCACTTTTTTCTGATTTTTTTCATTTCTCTTATGATTCATTCATCTTACATTTCCAATTATGGTCTGTTGAAACTGGAAACAAACTCTTGCCATAGCCCATAGATGGATCAGTTATGGAACGGATCAGTTATTTCTGTCAACGATCTTGTTCTGCCCATCGAGGTAGCAAAGGTATAAACAGCGGACCGAGCCGATAGAGTTTAACTCTTAAGAAAACAACACTCCAGAGTCAGGAAAAATCCAAAGCAAATGCAATGTGAACTTTTTTCTTTTGAGGCGAGTGAAATGTGCACACTATTAGCAAAGGTTTTCATCATCATCATCATTGCAACGCGTATTTACAATCAGGAGGCAATTAAGCACCCAAGCAGCAGGCCATGGTGACTGCAACGAACATGGCTGGCTACCAAACTAGTATAGGCCCCAGCAGCTGAGGTACATGACGGTCCTCAGCCCCTCCTCGGCCTTCTCCGCTCGCCGCTTCTCCGCCACCGCCGCCGCGGAGGCCGGAAGCTGCTTCGTGCCCTGCGAGACGCCGCCGCGGACGTTGGCCTTTGCTGCCCGGTGGATGGACCTGAGCGCGTAGTTCCACCGGCAGAGGCCGGCCTGGTCCTTGAGCGCCTCCACGGCGCCGACGCTCATCGCCACCGTCCACGACGCCTTGGCTGCACCCGCGGCCGCCATGTCCTGTTGCTGGTCCTTGGTGGTGAACCGGAGACTGATCTCTGAACTCTGATGATCGCTGTAGAAGATTGATTGATTGGCTAGCAGTGGTGGAAGAAGCGAGCTGAACTGATGCTTGTAGAGTTGTGTTGATAGGAGAATGGGAGCAGGCTGGGTGATATATACGGGATGCAAGCCGGGAGGGGCGGGGCGAAACGGTGGGGAGCGGACGTTGGTTTTGCTGTAAACCGGGTGCTTTCAGCTCCGGTTTGCTCGTGCACCCATCACTGTCCTCCTCCAACCTTGTGTCTACTAGTGCGATTTGTCTGGTGCAACTAGCCCATGTGGGTGAGATAAGATAGGAGACGAAACTTGGCTCCCAATTCGTTCCGATCATCCCGGTATGGTTCGTAGTCAGAGCAATTTTACTTTTGTAATACCCATTGGACTGCAACAGCATTCCTTTTAGGGTTCTTTTAGGCACCGAATTCACTCTGAGTAGATTGACTGAATGCAGATTGTGTTTTCACACAATATCTCGTTACTCATGTCACATTGGAATATGGTCGGGGCTATTTCTCTCTCAATTTTGGATCTTAATACCCAATCAATCCGTTTGTGCCAACGATGATGGCTTGTAATGTTGTTTTCAGGTCACTATTGACTAAACAAAACATATACAATGTCAAATCTATCTTACTAGATTTATCATTAGACATATTTGCATAGTATATCTATACAATATTATAGTTGTTGATAGTTTTTTCTATGAACTTGGTCAAACTTTACATAGTTTGACTTCAGAAAAAAAAGTCATACGCCTTGTTTACAGGATGGTGGTAGTAATACTAATGGAATGGAAAGCTCTTCATCGAGCTTCTTATCCATTGGAAAATACAGACTTCAACTTTCAGACTCAAACATGTCCCTATATTTTTTTTATTAAGATAGGTTGTTTTTGACTAAAAAGTGAGCCCATCTGATAAAACAAACAGAGAAATTCTGAACTTCAATAATGGAAATGTGGTTGTAGGTGAGCCCACCTACGTATCAAAGAGAATGAGGTCTAACAATCCGAAATAACATCGATAAAAAGCAACAGAACAAGGTGAGAACAAAATCTCCAAAATGGGTAGGACATCCAAAGGGGGTATACAATCAATGTACGGAGTAGTCGGCAGAACATAGAAATGACGGGGGGAGCTCCTATTCTACGCTCTTAGCGTTGGCTGGCGAGCGAACGCGTACTCTGCCAACGACTGCGCTCATAAAATGGCTTGGCCCACGAGATGTTTACTGTTTCGTGCTCTTGGCCCACGAGATGTTTACTGTTTCGTGCGTATACTGTTGAGCTCACACGCGTACAAACAAAACTATCTAGCGATCGTTCACGTAACACCAACAGTTTAGTGTTCGTTTTACGATATAAGAACATTTCGAAAAACCTGGAACTGTTTTGCTGCTTCGAAGTCGATGATGATATAAAAAAAGAAATGAACAAAATAAATAGATAGAGGAATTAAATAGTGAAAACAATTGTGAAATCGAAAATTGTTCCAAGATTTGAGAAAATGTCACAACTATAAAAAAAAAGTTCATAAGCTTGAAAATAGTTCAAGAAATTGAAAATGGTTTATGAATTCAATATATCCGGTAGTTCAAAAAAATTCACGAAAAAATACTCATGAATTTTAAAATAGTCATGGACCTTTCGAGAAATCTGCTTCTTTTTCGTGTTTTCCTTTTCCTTTTTTGTTTTTAAATCTAAAGATTTTTAGACATCTGGATAATTCTCAAATTTGATTTTTTCAAAGTTTGAAGCATTTTTAAGATGAATATTTTTCAAAAAATGAATGTTTTTAAAATACGAATTATTTTAAAATGGACATTTTTAAAATACCAAAATCTAGGCAAATGAACCGTAAAAAATCTAGGTGATGAATCGTAAATCTAGGAGATGAACCGAAAATCTAGTGTGATGAACCGAAAACCTAGATGATGAACCTAAAAATCTAGGTGATGAACCAAAAATATAGGCAGTGAACAAAAAATCTATATTATGAACAGAAAAAGATGAAAAGGGAATTATAAGGGATGAACCGAAAATCTAGGCGATGAACCGTAAATCTAGGTGATGAACCGAAAAAATAGTCGATGAACCAAAAATCTAGATGACGAACCTAAAATCTAGGTGAAGAACCGAAAATGTAGGCCAATGAATCGAATAAATCTATATTACGAATCGAAAATCTAGGCGATGAACCGAAAAATCTAGGTGATGAACAGAAAACTAAGGGGATGAACCGAAAAATAGGTGATGAATCAAAAATCTAGGCGGTGAACCAAAAATATAGATTATGAACCAAAATCTAGGCAACGAACCGTAAAAATCTAGGTGATGAACCGAAAAACTAGGGGGATGAACCGAAAACTAGGTGATGAACCGAAAATCTAGGTGGCGAACCGAAAATATAGATTATGAACCGAAATCTAGGTAATGAACCGTAAAATCTAGGGGATGAACCGAAAATCTACGTGATGAACCAAAAAACTATATTATGAACTAGAAATCTAGGCGATGAACCGAAAAATCTAGGTGAATAAAAAAAAGAGTGAACAAACAAAGGAGTAAACATAATATATGTAGGGTGATGAACCCGAAAAAACTAGGTGATGAACAAAAAGTCCAGATGATGAACCGTAAAAATCTAGGCGGTGAACCGAAAATCTAGGTGATGAACCATAAATCTAGGCGATGAACCAAAAAAATACAGGGGATGAACCGAAAATCTAGGGGATGAACCGAAAATCTAGGCAATGAACCGGAAAATCTAGGAGATGAACTAAAAATCTAGGCGATGAACCGAAATCTAGATGATCAATCTAAAAACTAGGTGATGAATCGAAAACCTAGGTGATTAACCAAAAATCTAGGTGATGAACCGAAAATCTAGATGATGAACCGAACATCTAGGCGATGAACCGAACATCTAGGCGATGAACCGAAAAATCTAGGCGATGAACAGAAAAAATAGGGTGATGAGCCGAAACCTAGGTGATGAACCCAAAATCTAGGCGGTGAACCAAAAAATTTAGATTATCAACCAAAATCTACTCCCTCCGTCCAAAAATAAGTGTCTCAAGTTTGTCAAAATGTGGATGTATCTAGACATGTTTTCATGATTAGATACATCCATATTTTGACAAACTTAAGACACTTATTTTGGGACGGAGGGAGTAGGTAAAATGAACCGTAAAAATCTAGGAGATGAACCGTAAATTTAGTAAATGAACCGAAAACCTAGGGTGATGAACAGAAAATCTAGACGATGAACCTAAAACTCTAGATGATGGAACCAAAAATATAGGCAATGAACTGAAAATCTAGGAGAAACCGGAAAAAAACTCGTGTATTACTCGAAAAATAGAAATGAATTGAAAACAAGAATTAGAAATAGAAAAAACACTAAAAATAAAAATGAACAAAAATAAATTTATTTTCTAGTTCTAAAAAACCAAACTGGAAGAAACCGTCAAAAAAACCAGGAAGAAAATAAAGAAACAGCAAAACCGACCATAAACTTCCCAAAACAGGAAAGAAACAGCAAAAACAACCGTACCTGGGCCGGCCCACCCATTCCGATCCCTGTACACGAGGTGCGCGTTTCCGTGCTAATCAGTGCAATAAGCGTAGAATAGGATTCGCCAATGACGGGCTATCATTGACCTTGCATGGGTCTGAATCCTGTCCGAGGCCTGTGGGTGCCCCTTGTCAAGGCTCGCTGTTATGGACTTCAAAGCCCAAGAGACGAAAGCGTAGATGCTGCAGCTGCGGGCCTTGTGCTACGGATCAGGCCCATCTCATCCAGGGCGTACCAAATGGAACGTTATCTAACGCTGGAAAAAAAAATGGAACGTTATCTGCTCGCACGAAACACAGCCCCCTACCATCGTCTCTTCCGTGTACTGTCCGGCTCGCCTGAATTCTCGTGAGCTATGCAGCAGCACATGATCACGGCGTGCAATCCGGCGGCGCTCCTGCTGCCCAGGCCGTCGCGCCGACGAGCTTTCCCCTGCATCCCAGGTAAATTCACTGCCCTCCTTGCATGGCATAGTTCGTCCTTGTTAATCAACAACTGCGTGCGTGCACGCGATAGAGCACAAGAGGTCGGGAGCTGCGTCGCGGCTGGTGGTCAGGAGGAGATGCCAGGAAGAGAAGCAGCAGAGTGGCGGTGGCGGCGGCGGCAAGAAGGAGAAGAGGACCTTCCTTAGCCTGGAGGAGGCCGGGCTAGTGGAGATGTCCGGCCTCAGCACCCACGAGCGCTTCCTCTGCCGCCTCACCGTAAGTGCATCTGTACTGCTTCTGGAACAGCTCCTTGATAAATGATCAAGTAACATCTGTCGCCCCCAAATGATTCTTTCAGATATCGTCGTTGAATCTGCTGAGAGTGATCTCGGAGCAGGAGGGCGTGGCGATCGAGGAGCTCAACGCCGGCCGCGTGTGCGACTGGTTCCTCAAGGACAAGCTGAAGCAGGAGCAGAACCTTGACTCCGCTGTCCTACAGTGGGATGACCCGGCCATCTAGGCTTCAGAGCTCGCTGCTCGTCCGCTCCTCAACGCACATATCTTGCATGACCGAGAAGATTCTGGGAAGCTCGAGCATATACTCCGTCTGAAGCCGGGTTCATCACATTCAGACAACCACTGTAGCTGCACGATTGACATTGTCGAGACTGAACATCTAAACGGGAGCAATGCATCATGTGGATTTAAATGAGCTATATATGGACTTATTCACTTACTTCGTCTGGTTCGTTAGAATTTATAGCATTGTATCGATCTATCTGAAAAGTTCCCCGGGATTTGGTTTTAAATTTTCTGACAATTAAACATCACAAGAGCAGTACACGGCACGCAGAACCAACGGGCCTTCAGAACACCGACACGCGCGCGTTTCGTCCAACACCTGTAGCGCGTCTGCCGCTCCCCACCGCCGCACTCGTACGATGCGAAGGTTCTGCACCGTCCCGCGCGGGCGGCGGGCGTCGCCGTCCGGGGCTCCCTACGGCGTCCACCACCAGCCGCTCCCGCCGCCGGAGTGGATCGAGCCGTACACCGACCTGGCGGACCCGAGCCCGTACACGGCCGCCTCGGCCGAGCCGCCCACCCCGTCGCCCTGGCTCCCGCGCGTCGTGTCCCTCGTCCTCCGCGCCCCGCCCGCCACGCTCGCCGCCGACCTGCGCGCCTTCTGCAGCACCTTCCTCCTCCGCCTCTCCCCGGCCTTCGTCTCCGCCGCGCTCCGCTCCCCGCAGCTCCTGCCCCACCCGCTCCCCTCGCTCCACTTCTTCCGCTCCCTCCCCAACGGCACCGACCTCGCCGCCCACCCGGAACACCTCCTCGGCTGCTACGTCTCCCTCCTCCACTCCTTCGCGCACTCCAGGGAGGCCACACCCGACGCCGCGGGCCACGCGCGGCAGCTCGTCGCCGAGCTGCGCGCCCGCGGGGACGCCGTGCTGCAGCACCTCGCGCCGGCGTCGTCCGCGTCGCTCATCCGTAGCCTCGCGGCCCTCGGCCTCGCCGACGACCTGCTGTGGGCGTGGAGCGCCATGCGTCTCGCCGGCGTCGAGCCGTCCAGGCTGATATACAACTGCCTCCTCGACGGCCTCGTCAACGCTGGCCTCTTCGACACTGCCATCAACGTGTTCGACGCAATGTCCACGGAGGTACAAGTCCGTCCTGACGTCGTCTCCTACAACATTCTCATCAAGGGGTACTGCCGTGCGGGGAGGGCGCAGGAAGCCATGGCACGGCTCGATCACATGAGGGAGCAGGCGGGGGAGCTCTCGCCGGACAAGGTGACCTACCTCACGCTGATGCAGTGCCATCACAGCGAGGGCACGTTTTCGCAGTGTGTGGCATTGTTCCAAGAAATGGAAGAGAGGGGAATGGGGAAGAACATTCCGCAGCATGCGTACATGCTGGTGATTGGTGCGCTCTGCAAGGATGGGAAGCCTTTTGAGGGAATGGCCGTGTTCGAGCGAATGCTGAAGCGTGGTTACCCAGCCAAAGCACCCATGTATACTGCGCTCATTGATTCGCTCGGTAAGTTTGGTAGGGAGAGTGAGGCAATGTCACTCTTTGAGAGGATGAAGGCTAGCGGGATTGAGCTTGATGCCGTCACATATGGAGTGATTGTTAACTGCTTGTGTCGGTTTGGGAAGCTGGACGAGGCCGTTTCATGTTTCAGGAATTGTGTAGCGAAAGGTATTGCGGTCAACGCCATCTTCTATACAAGCCTGATTGATGGCTTCGGGAAAGCCGGAATGGTCGACCAAGCGCAGGAACTCTTCGAGGAGATGAGAGTTAAAGGTTTTGTGCCTGACTCGTATTGCTACAACGTGCTGATTGATGGTTTAGCGAAAGCAGGAAGGACGGATGATGCATGTGCCTTGTACAAGAGAATGGAAGCTGATGGCTGCGATCAGACCGTTTACACGTATACCATACTAATTGATGGTCTGTTCAAGGAACACAAGAATGAGGAGGCGCTGAAGTTTTGGGATGCAATGATTGACAAGGGGATCACTCCCACAGCTGCGGCTTTCAGAGCCCTCGCCAACGGGCTATGTCTTTCTGGCAAATTCAGCCGGGCATGTAGGATATTGGATGAACTAGCTCCGATGGGGGTGATTCCGGAGACTGCACACGAGGATATGATCAATGCTTTGTGCAAGGCTGGCAGATTCAAGCAGGCCTGCAAATTGGCAGATGGCATTGTTTCAAAGGGCCGCGAGATACCAGGGAGGGTCCGAACGATGATGATCAATGCACTCAGGAAAGCAGGGAATACCGATCTGGCTGTCAAACTGGTGCACAGTAAGATAGGCATTGGGTATGACAGATCTGGCAGTATCAAAAGAAGAGTGAAGTTCCAGACACTGTTTGTATGAGTCGCCGATGTTTTTCTGAATGGTTTTTCGTGTGAAGGATGTTGCAGCATCAAGAGAAGACTGAGGCATTCTGTATGAGTCAGCCATAGGCACACTGAGGCACTCCTGTTCTGAAAAGCATCCGCGCTAACAGTAGGGAATTCGCACTAAATTTTCTGGCAGCTTTCAGGAGTTACCAGTTTTGAACAACCATAGGGATATAAAGGGACTCGGTACATGAGTCTCCTGGACTATTGAGAAATGGCGGTACACGTAGAACATAAACAAAATTGCATGACTTCATTCTCAGTCAAAAACATGTCCGGCTCCAGACGCTACAGCCCTGGAAAGCCTGATCTATTGACCAAACAACATTGAGTAGCTAATGGTTTTTCTCGAAGGTGTGAAGGCAATGAAGAGGTACCAAAAAATATTGAAGGTGACATGCCATAGGCTATGATTTTCTGGCAGTTTTCTGGAGCCAAGAAGCTTAAAATTCGCCTGCTTTAAACCAACCAAAGGAAATGAAATTACTTGGTACATGAGTCTACCAGACTACTCTATGTCATAACACCAATGATGAGATTGACTGGAGGCATGCGAGGATCGGTAAGCAGTGGTATATCGGTCTGCTGGACACGGGCTCTTGTCTAGAACATGAAAACTACATTGCATGTCTCTGTTCTCAGTCAAAACTTTGTCCAGCGGCTTTAGGGTCTGTTTGTTAGAGCTTCTACTTCTGCTTTTACCTGCTTTTGGGGTCTAGAATCACAAGCTGAAACAAACACCAGAAAATTGGAAAGCGCTGGCGAGAAGCGCTGCGTTGAAATACACTGCCCGAGCGTCTCCCAGCGGAAGCGAGGCCGGAGGTACTTTTCGCTGCTTCCCGGGCTTCCCGAAATGCGGTGGACGCGGATACCCTCTGACCTCCACGCTAATTACCAGAAAACTGCCACCCCGAGCTCGTCCTCCACTCCTCCCCGAGCTCGTCCCCAATCGCCCAGATCTCGAGCGCGAGCTTCGTCCTCGAGCTCCGACCGGCCTCCTCTTCCTCGTCCAAGACCTCGCCAGCCACTCCACTGACTCCAACGCCGACATGCGCGAGGGATTCCGGCGCGAGGAGGCCGCACTCGCTGACCAGGGCGAGACCGAGGGGTCACGCCGCGCTCGGGGAAACAGTCCAGGGCGCCGGGGAAGGCCGGGGCGCGATGCGCGCGTCACCCGTGAGCTCGGAGCTCGGCCATGGCGGTCGAGGATGGACTCGACGATCTCGGGCACCGATCTCTGCTCCGGTTCAATGGGGAAGAAGAGGAGGTCAAGAGGAGTTTCACCGCTGGTCTAATCGACGAACCACACCAAGTTAAGCTCGCCACGATCTGGGTACCGACGGCGGCAAATTCGATCGATTTGGACCGAGGAGCGCGATGTCCTTCAGCTAACCTAGCAGTGGAGGAGTACAGGAGGGGGAGTGGATTGATCTACGCCGAGGGGGGGGGGGGGGGGGGCTCGGCGGCGGTGAGCTTGAGGTAGGCGTTGGCGGGGTTGGGGAGGACGGGGACGTGAGGGAGACGATGGCTATAGTTACGTCAGCATGACATCATAATCTCTTTTATCTTTTTTAAATCTTTTCTGTAAATAAGTAAATATATGACCGGTGGGTCCCCTATGTCTAGTTATGGTAATTAAGTAAAATCAGATAATAGTTATATTAATTAAGTGATATGTGATGTTTTATGGTTTATATAATTTTGACCTAAAAGTCAAAAGTCAAAAACCAAAAGCCAAAAGCCGAAGCAAAAAAGACAAAAGCCTAAAAAATAAATCTAAAATTATTTTGATAAATAGCGTGTTTACTATTATTTTAGCAAAAAAAAGTAAATTGAGGTAATTCAGCCCTTAAGCATGGCAATTATGTTAAAAAGGAGTCAGAATTAGTTAATTCGCTTCGAATCAGCATTTATACAATTTCTTCAGCATTCAGGGGCATTTCAGACATTTTATCCTTCAAACCAGCAGCAGCCATCAAAAGCACTTCTGCCAAACATCAAATCTCTGCTTCTAGCTGCTGCTTCTCACAGCTGCTTTTCCACAGCTTAACAGCTACAGCTGCTTTTCAAAAGCTGCAGTCCAAACAAACAGACCCTTAGACGCCAAAGCCATGGGAAACCCTGGTCCACTAGCCTCCTTGAGCAGAACATCGACTACATTGCACATCTTTATTATTAGGTGAGAATCATTAACTTGTAATACACTTGTTGATCATAAATCATCACAATACTGCTTGTCTGCAATTTGTTTTCATAAAATGTATGCCCAAACTTGAGGCATGATTGCCAACGCTTGAGTACACAACAACAATGCAAAGTAATAAAATATGTGCATGACATTCTTTCTCATTCTCGCATAAGAAATGCAAGGACTCTGGCTAAGGTCTGAAATCAGACCAGGCCTCCAAAAGCAATACATAATCACAGTATCTTTCATCTTTGGAAATAAGAGGCTGCAATCCTTCATCCAAAAGGTGAGCACCATATGTGTCGAGTCCAGTAGCCTCACCAGTTCCCTCGTATAATTGCTTCTGGAATTGGGAAAAGACAACTCTTAGAAACACAGCTAACGTGTAAGTAGATGTCTCATGTGTCGAGCATAATAATTCACTTACAAACCTTGAAAAGAATAGTCAAAATTACAACAACAGAAAAACTCATTCACAAAATAATAAATCATTTATGTCCTTATATTTGCAGCTTCTCCAAACAAGCTCCATGATAAATGATTCAGAGCCATTGCCAGTGGGCTGGGTCGTTCTTGCAGATTCAACCAGGCATGCAGATATTGGACGAACTGGCTCCGATGGTGGTGATTCCTGAGAATGCCCATGAAAATATGATCAAAGCTCGGTACAAGGCTGGCAGATTCAAGCAGGCCTGCAAATTGGCAGATGGCTTTGTTTCAAAGGGCCGTGAGATACCTTGGACTCTGGGAGGGTGTCCAGACGATGATGATGGATGCACTCAGGGATGTAGGGAATACCGATCTGGCTGTCAAACTGGTGCACAGCAAGATAGGCATTGGGTATGAAAGATCCGGCAGCATCAAGAGAACAGTGAAATTCCAAACACTGTTTGTATGAGTAGCTAATGGTTTTTCGATTTATTGGAAGTGACAAGACATGCCATAGGATACACCAATTATGGACTATGTTGTGGAAAGCCTCCCCTGAGCCAGGGTGTTATTTTCACTAAATTTTCTGGAAGTTGTCAGGAGCCAGAAAGTCTCCCGGACTACTGAGAAATGCCTGGCATAGCACAAGTGATCAGATTGGCTGCATTCTCTTCAAAGAAAAACAGAAAAAGAGTAGGTCGCTAGAGACTGAAAGGCATGATCCCCAAGCAGAGGTGTAATCAGATTGGCTGCATTCTCTACAAAGAAAAATAGAAAAAGAGTAGGTCGCTAGAGACTGAAAGGCATGATCCCCAAGCAGAGGTGTATCACACCAGCGGTGGCTGGTGCCTGGTGGTGGTTGTATGGTCGGTTTCCATCTTCAGGAGGCTGCAACATCTGCGTTATGATCCAGTCTTCTACATCTACGGCATCCTCACAAGTTGCAGGCCGGGTGCTCTTCTTCTACCGGCCTGACACTTGCAAGGGCTGCAGCAAACAGGACATTTTGCGTTGGGTGTAATACATCAAAAAACAGAGCAAAGCCGCTGAAGATCTTCAGCCTCCAATCTTGCACATTTCAAGACATCTCAACAGCACATTGCTCACAATTGTGCTCAGCTCATTGTTTGGGTTTCTGTCCCTGTAGGTTTACTCCTTCGAAGTCCCACCTGGCAGAACTATGTACGTAAATACGCAATACATATTGTACTGTGCACATGAGCCATGTGCAAAAATAATAAATCTGTGTTCATACTCTCCAGATTTTTATGTTGCTTTTGTACAGCAAAAAATAATGAGAACTCAATTCACGCATACAAAAACAATTTTATTGCGCAAGTTAAACTGGCATGATTGCCTATGTATCGCTCACAAAGCTTCCGAAGGCACAACAACAATGCAAAGTACCAACCAAAAATATGTGCATGTCAAGGACACTGGCAAAGGTCTGGAATCAGACAAGGCAAGTCGTACATAATCACAGTATCTGTCATCTTGGAAATAAGAGGCTACAATCCTTTAATCCTATGAGTCGGTGAGTCGGTAGCCTCAGCAGTCCCATGTGGATGAAATAGCTTCTGCAAATGGAAAGGACAATTCTTAGAAACAACAACATGCTACAATTCACTTAGAAAAATTACAAAACAAAACAAGAGGGAATCAATCAAAATGCGGTTATATATGAAGCTTCACCAAACAATCTTCAAGCCTTCAACTACATTAAAATTTCTAACAGTGCCTCAGATTTGTCGATTGATGACATCTTATATCTGATTCCTCGAGAGGTTCTCCCTGAAACAGGGGCTTGAGTCCACAGAGCATCCATTTTGCAGACCATCATTGGAAAGCCCAAAGTAATTGAGAAAGTTGCAAATTCAGAATCACAATGACTTATCCTATTCCTAACAACTAGATTCACTAGGAACTAGACTGCTCAGTTTTAAGATGCCTCAGATTTGTGGGTTGATGCCATTCAAGAAAGGGAGGATTGGAAAACAGAACCATCAGCGGCAAATGTATTTGACCTCAATGTAATTTCAGTCCGCATCATGGTAGGATCGCTCAGAGGCAACCCTCATCATCTGGTTCTGTGTTAATTTCCCACCACAGGCCAAAGAATCAAATTTCTTTTTCTCAGAAAAAAAATTCCAAAGGTGAACACCCTGAACAGCTTCTCTAAAATCAACAAGAGAAATCAACTGCAAGAGTAGCCAATAACCAAATTAGGAAGTTCTAATAAATACAGAAGCCTGTAACCAAGAAGCGGCTCAGATGTAAAATGGGTAGTAAGTTTGTGTATCAGCACAAAGAGACGAATCTCTTCAGAGTGGTGCATGACTTTTCTCATCATAGCCTTATGGTTCACCAGGAGGCAATGTTATGCAACATTTCCAGCTTGTCGGTTGATGTATTACATCAATCCTCAAAACCTTTTTGTCAAACAGAACTAATTCCAGGTTAATTTGGACAAACCGCAAGTAATTGGTAGTTAAGATACTAAATCAGAAATTCACAAAAATATTCAATGCCATCAGCGGCATTTGGTGGTTGATGGCATTCGAGAAAGGGACGAGTGGAAACAAAACCATCAGCAGCAAATGTATTTGACCTCAATGAAATTTCAGTCCGCATCATGGTAGGATCGCTCATAGGCAACCCTCATCATCTGGTTCTGCACATTGTCACTCCAATCCAAAAAATCCAAAACTTTATTTATTTTAAAAGCAAAGCCTGGAACAGTTCCTTCAGTAACACAAAAAATCTACAAGAGAAGCCAATAACCAAATCAGGAAGATCCAAGGCATACAAAAGACTGTAACCATGAGGCGGCTCAGATGTAAAATGGGTTGTAAGTTTGTTTATCAGCACAAAGAGATAAATCTCCTCAGAGTGGTGCATGACTTTTCTCATCATAGCCTTCTGGTTCAGTAGGTCTTAAATCAATCCTCAAAACTTTTTTTTTCAAACAGAACGTTTTTTCCTAAAGGCAAAAGAGAGTAACAGTTTCATAAAAAGCGTGAATATACAGCAAACAATGCTACGAAAGACCCTCAGATTTGTCGGTTGATGTCATATTATATCTGCTTCGTCAAGAGGTTCTCCCTGAAACAGGGGCTTGAGTCCACAGAGCATCCATTTTGCAGACAGAATCATCATTGGAAAACAGCAAATAATTGATAGTTCAGATATTTGCTAAATAGGAACTTCGCACATCGATTCTCATGTACTAAAATAACTAGTGTCGCCTTAGACTTGTCGATTGATGTCATATTGCATCAGCTATATCAAGAGGTTCTCCCTGAAACAGGGGCTTGAATCCACAGAACATCCATTTTACAGACAAAATCATCATTGGCAAACAACCAGTAATTGAAAGTTAAGATATCATGCAACAAAGAAAGTTGCAAATCGGAACTGCAAACCAACAATTCTGCATGACTACTAAAATCACTATACACTAAGCAGCAAAATGTAATACAATGTCTCAGATTTGTCGAGTGATGTCATGTTATATCTGCTTCATCAAGAGGTTCTCCCTGAAACAGGGGCTTGACTCCACAGAGCATCCATTTTGCAGACAGAATCATCATTGGCAAACCACAAGTATTGAAAGTTAATCATGCAACAAAGAAAGTTGAAAATCAGAACTACAAACCTCAATTCTGTATGACTACTAAAATCACAAGACACTAAGCAGCAAAAATTTATACAATGTCTCAGATTTGTCAATAGATGTCATATTATATCTGCTTCATCAAGAGGTTCTCCCTGAAACAGGGGCTTGAATCCACAGAGCATCCATTTTGCAGACAGAATCATCATTGGACAACCTTTAGTAGATGCACACTAAAATCACAGGGACAAATTGAAGACTAAATATAACAAAGTTCAATTTAACTTAACCACTAAAATCACAATGGCAGTGGGCTTTCCTGAGATGGTACAACAACGATGCACAAAATTCAGATCAATTAACATCAGTTCGAAGCAGTGAATCATATTAACGACAATCAACCGATGTAGTGAGAGATTTTGGAAGCATAACCATAAAAAGTTACCTCCCACGTTAAACTCACCATGCATCACTATGTGCCTCTATGACTGGGCAACTCTGAGAAAGATCGATCTCAAGAAGCCAAAGGTGAGAGAGGCACCTACAGAACAATACAACTAATAATGTGTACACTGAGTTTTATTTTTTGCTGTAACAGCAAATGTGGCGGGAGATTTTGGAAGCATAGCAACAAGCTGCTAACTCCCACGTTAAACCCACCAGGGATCACTATGCGCCTCCATGACTGGGCAACTTTGAGAAAGGTCAGTCTCAAGAAGCCAAAGGTGAGAGAGGCACCCGCACACACAATTTCAACCACTAAGACTTCGTATTGTTATTCCTAGCTAAGTCGAAGCTAATTGACACGGGACACGCTCGTCGCACAATAGCATCGATTTTCTACTACAGTTTATTGTGCAAAAAGTGTACTGAATCGAGGAGACGAGCAACAACTTACCCTCTCAAGTCTCAGCCTTCTTCTCCGGTGAAGCAGATGTTGGGGACGACCCAGCCGCTGCTGGAGGGGCATCGTGGGAGCAGCAGCCGCCGCCGTGATGGTGGTGGTGATGCTTCTTGGGCTGGGGCTGCCGCAGCATCTTGCGCATGTCGTAGGCGTCCTCCCCGTCGGCGTAGTACTTGGCCTCGATGTCGTGGATCTGGTATCCGAGGGTGGAGGTGTAGAGGTTGAAGGCGGCACGGTTGGATCGGCGGACGTGGAGGGAGACGTACTCGGCGCCGAAGACCTGGTCCATGGAGGCCTGGGCCGCGGACATGAGCTTGGTGGCGAGGCCGAGCTTGCGGTGGGAGCGGAGCACGGCGAGGGAGGTGATGTGGCCGTGGCAGGGCTCCGAGGGGTCCTCCTCCATCTTGGCCAGCACGTAGCCAACGATGCGGCCGCCGTAGTCCTCCGCCACGAACAGCAGCTGCGGCCACGAGAGCATGTGGTAGAAGTAGTACTTCATCTGGTAGTTCTCCGGCAGGCACATCAGGTTGCACGCCTGCATCGCCAGCAGGTCGTCGATCGTCGCCTGCCGGATGCAAACCATCTTCGCAGCCGCCGACGGAGGTCCTCCTCTAACCTAGTCTAGATTTCGTTGTGTGGTCTCTTCGCCGGCGAGATGAGGTGATGGTGATGGAATCTGCGGCGGCGCCTATTAATAGATAGATGCGAGGAGAGATGGGGAAAGGGAGGAGACCTTGACCTAACCCTAGAGGAAAGGGCTAAAATAAGCCCATGGGCCAAGTCCAGTTACCACAAGATAGAAGAATCATGGTCACAAACTCACAATGCCAAATTTGGCCCTATAATTGACAAAAAAAAGGTGGCAGTATTTTATGAAAAAATATCCTCTATTTTTTAGAGAAAAAAAAAGACATCAAGAGATGTCTTAGAGCATCTCCATTGATGGTCCCGATAATGTGTTCGGAACCTCTGAAATGTTGTCCCCTATGGGGGTGACTTAATACATGTTCAGACCGTTTGGGATGGCTGCCCCCATCGGCGCTCGCACATAACTTTTTTTGAAAATTGAACACTCGCATTTCAAACAAATGACTCAAATTAATTAAATTAATTTTATAATGAAATCTAAACTAAACTTAAAACAAAATAATTAAACCAAAAACTAATATTAAAAACCTAATCTAGGGCTTGTTGGGCCAACCTCGTCGTTGTTCGTCACCGGCTCGTTGCTTCATGCACTAGCCGGTGCCTCTCCACCACTTCTTGGCGCCCTCGACGCCTTTCACGCTACCCTTTTCTCCGTTGTTTCACGTGTCGTCTCATGGTTCGTCTCCTCCATCTCCCGGGCAAATGGCATGTTATGTTTCCCTCTAGGCTTGTAGCACCACCAAATATTGCCACTTTGCGGCCATGAACTAGGGGACTACCTTATCCCTTGCTACAATGGCGACGAACATCTTCGTGAAGTGCTCCACACTACCGTCATTGGTATGCTTGAAGAACGCCCTCATTGACAGTACGTGCCACTCCCGACACGTGGTGAAGGTAGCACATGGTGGTCTACTCCTCCTCCTTCCCCCTCACCTCCCTCCTCGTCAGAAGACGGAAGAGATGGGTGCAACGGAGGCGGGAAATGTGCACGCATGGCAGCGGTTAGGGTGGCCCAGAATGCTGTGAACTGGTGAACCATTTTGGCAAACTGTTAGCATGACGGATGGCGGTGACACAACTAGATATTTCTATAGGGAAAGAGAGCTCACGTGGAAACGGTGACGAGAAAAGGTAGCACAGGTGGGTAGCGGGCATTGGGTGGGGAGGCGATGAGTGGTGGTTGTATCTTAGTCGTGTCGGTAGTGGCAACGCCACCTGAGACGAGAAGGCTGAGTAGCATCATTTAAACCGACGTGCTCGGCGTGCGGGCAACAACATGGTCTGCACGTCTGATTTTACGTGGCGGTTGTGTTTGTACTTGTCTGACACCTCTGAACCGACCATTCAGGGGCGCATGTGTAGATGCTCTTATGTCTGATATTTATCAAGGAAAAAACAAAATCCGGTAAAATGTAGATGCAACTCCACATAACACGACCAATGGCGCATGGAAACAACCGAGAATCATACTAGCCGTCTTATTTCTTTGATTATTTGATGACTGTCGGAACTTGAAACAAATACTAAACAAGCAGAATAATCTCGAACACATGCAAAACGCTTTTGCCAACCAATGCATTGAAAATCGCAATAGTCACTTGAATATCTAGATTGAAAGCCACTCAAAGAGTTTGGTAGTGTCCTCACCTCGACCCGTCTCGCATCTAGCGATCTCGTCGGTGGCAAGAGGGGTGAGTGATACGTCTCCGACGTATCTATAATTTTTTATGTTCCATGCTTGATTATATATCAGTGCCACATATTTTTATAATGTTTTTATATCATTTTGGCATGATTTATGGAACTAACCTATTAACAAGATGCCCAGCGCCAGTTCCTTTTTTCTGCTATCTTTTTGTTTCAGAAAAGTTGTTCTGTGAAGTTTCTCGGAACGCGCTGAAAATTTACGTGATTTATTTCAAATATGAAACAAAGACGGAACCCGAAGTACGCCCGGAGGGGAGGCTCCCAGTCTCCAGACGCCCTCCAGGCGCGGCCCCACCCTAGGCCGCGCCTGGGGCCCACCTGGCACCCTCCTTCGTCGCCTCGAGTCGCCTCTTCGCCTATAAATTGGTCTTCGGCCCGAAAACCCTAGGGACCCGATCATATTTTCCAGAAGACATCCGAGGCCGCCGCCATCTCCAACCCTAGTTCGGCATGGTTCTGCAGCTCTTCCCGGCACCCTGCCGGAGAGGGGAATCGACACCGGAGGCATCTACACCACCATGCCTGCCTTCGGAGTGATGCGTGAGTAGTCCACCACGGGACTACGGATCCATAGCAGTAGCTAGATGGTTGTCTCTCCTCTTTGTACTCCATTGTTTGGATCTTGTGAGCTGCCTATCATGATCAAGATCATATTATCTGTAACTGCTACATGATTGTGTTTGCATGGATCCGATGAATTGTGGAAGTCATTACTTTTATTCATCTATGTGTTGTGTTTTATCTATGATCTTGCATGCTCTCCGATGCTAGTGGATGCTTTGGCCAAATAATTATTAGTGTATGAGGGAGTATTTATGCTAGATAGTGGGTTCATGCCTCTCTTGTGTGAGCTCGGGTTGACAGAAACGATTAAGACTAGAGATGTGTTGTTGCCACTAGGGAGAAAACAGCGGTGTGATTTCCTTATATTATTTACATTG
This sequence comes from Puccinellia tenuiflora, assembly GCA_012064385.1. NCBI lineage: Eukaryota > Viridiplantae > Streptophyta > Magnoliopsida > Poales > Poaceae > Puccinellia > Puccinellia tenuiflora. The sequence goes on from QRDG01001185.1 coordinate 65,384, forward strand.
CTTACATTATGCACTTTGCTTATTGCAATGATCTGTTGCTTGCAACTTAATACTTTTGGGTGACATGCTGGATAGCGATCCCGGAGTGGATTATTAGTCATAGATTCAGTTGGATAACGGTCTATGTATTTTGACGTATTGCCCATATTAGATTAAACGGTGAACTATATGGTTTTATGATAGCATTGTTGAAAGTGCATGGTTGATCCCATGCATGGTTTTGGTAATTAATGACAATCTCTATGGTCTAATGTTTGCTTTGAGCCATATTTATAGGTGTGTCCATTTGAGTTGCTTGGTCTCCATTTGTTGGAATCAAGGTTAAGGGAAGAAGTTTATGGGTTGATCAAGGCTTTGTGCGGGTTGATCATCACTCAAGGCTAAGTGAAGATATGCCGAAGAGAGCATCTTCCATCTTGGTGTATGGGGGAGCATCAAGTGAATCTTCACCGAAGCACAAGGTGGTGCATCTTGAGGAAATGAAGATCGTCCTCATCGACCTCAAGTGGTTTAAGCGCAAGGCAAAGGTATGATCTTGATAGGGTTTTTATTTTACCGGTCTCATGTTGTTTAGTGGAGAGACCGGGTTATAGGATAGATAGCCGTACTATCAAGAGGGGCTCTCGACCGAATATCGTGATCGTATCGTCGTAGAGAGCACAAACCTATGCATCCATGCAATCATCTTTATTGGTTCTTATTTGTCTCTTATCGTGGTGTGGTCTTGGTGCTTGTCGTGCTTGTCATGACAAGGCTAAGGTCACCGAAAACGGTTTTCATATGCGTTCCCTATTGCGTTTTCGGTATTGGAGATTTTGCCAGTTTATCCGTGCGGGAGATTTCTCTCTTCCATTTCTTTGCAAAATCTCCATTGCTTGTTTGCCATTTTCAAAGGTAGCATTTGTCGTCCTCTTTCCAACAAAATTGGTTTTACTTCATTCGGACGTCAATTGCAAAAGTTATAGAATTTCCGGTTTGCGAAAATGAGTTTTTAACTTTTCCCATTTGGTTTTATAATATTTTCTTGGACTATGATGTTTCTCTGCATATTCTTGTTGTGCTCGTTGTGACGATTCCAACGAGTCCAAGAATATCGAAAACGGAGTTCGTATGCGAAAGTTATTGCGTTTTCGGTTCGGTCGATTTTTCAAAACAGAAAATGAAAAGAAAAAAAATGGGCAAAGCAGCCGGCCCATGACCGGGGCCTCTCAGTATCCTGGCCGGCCATCATGGCCGGGCCAGGCCAGCCATGGCCGGCCCACCCGATTTTCCCTATATGGCCTTCCCGGCCATTTCCCCGGCCAGGCCGGCCCGATGGCCGGCCTTTCACGATTTTGCCTCCAACGGGCAGATTTCTGCCCTCCCTTTTAAGTGGTCTTCTTCCCCATTTGTTCTCAAACTTTTTGCCACCATTTGAGCTCTTCTTTCCTCCATTGTTGCCATCTCTCTTGAGCTTTAGATCTCTCAATCCCTCCAATACTTCTTGCTTCTTTTTGAGGGAAAAGAGAGAGGAGGTTTAGATTCACATTTCCACCGATCAATTTCTCCTCTAAGTGAGGGGAACTCTTTGGATCTAAATCTTGGAGTTCTTGGTGTTTCTCCATTGTTCTTCCTCCTAAATCCCTCCATAGCATTAGTTGCTTTGGTTGGATTTTGGGGAGAAGAATTTGACCACTTGGTGTGTTCTTGCCTTTTGCATTAGTTGCATCGGGTTGTGCTCTCCACGGTGATTCGTGGGATTGACATTGAGAAGCTTGTTACTCTTGGGTGCATTGTGTTCCCAAGAGCTTTGTGCCTCTTGGGTGCATTGTGTATCCTAGACGGTGGTGGTGCCGTGAAGACTTCGACTTGTGAAGCTTCGGCAAGATTTGGGAGCCCCCAATTGAGTTGTGGGTGTGTGCCCCAAAAGTTGTAAGGGCTCCGGAATCCGCCCCGAAGGATTCCGATAGTGGAAGGTGAACCAAACCTTTGGGTGCGGTTCATCAGAGAATAGGGTGAGGCCTTTGTGGCATCTTGAGTAGGCCTTTTGTGGCGAGCTCACACCCCTCCAACAAGACGTACTCCCTTAACAAGGAGGAACTCGGGAATAAATCTTCGTCTCCGCGTGCCTCGGTTATTTCTATACCCGAACTTTTACTTATGCACTTTACATTGTGATAGCCTTCGTGCTTGATGTTTATATTTAGCTATCACCTTGTTGCTTGCCTTGTTTAGCATAAGTTGTTGGTGCACTTTAGGTAAACCTAGAATTTTAGGTTGTTGGCTTGTTAATTTAAACACCTAGTTTTATTCCGCAATTATCAAGCCCCTAAATAGAAAAAGTTTTAATCGCCTATTCACCCCCCCCCCCCTCTAGGCGACATCTCGGGCATAGTTGTTCTTTCAATTGGTATCAGAGCCTCGTCTCTCTTGTTTTGGCTTCACCGCCTAGAGAGTAAGGATGTCGTCTAGTGGATTAGTGCACGATCACATGTTTATATTCAATGGCACTAATTTTGATGTTTGGAAAACTCATATGCTTAATCACCTTCGGGTCTTGGACCCCAATATTGAGCGTATCTTAGATATAGGTTTTTCTCCTCCTAAAGATTACGAAAGTACAACTTTAGAGGATGAGAAAAACTTATATCTAGATGCTTTAGCATCTAAAGAGTTTTGCAAATTTGTGAGTGTAGCAATCTTCGAGTCAATCATGCCTCTCCAAGATGTTCATGAGCTGTGGACCAAGCTTCAAGATAAATATGGAGTGTCCAAGTCTATTGAGAATTATTGTTCTCCCTCCACCTCCGGCCGTTACGAGTTCTCGTCTTCATATACTTCACCAAAATGTGGTAAGCCACAAACTAATGTGATGGTGAGTAGTGATGGGTTTTGCAATTTGGATAGTGAGCTCATTGTTGATGATCATTTATCTCTATCTTGTTGCAATGCTTCACCTTTGGACTTAAACTCTTCTAGCACTCCAAATGTCATACATGCTAGTGTTGATAGTCCTTGCATATCATCTAAAAATTGCTTGGATGAATCTCTTTATGATATGCTTGCTTCATCTTGTTGCCATGATAAAAATGCTTGTGTTCCCTCTAAATCTTGCATTGATAATAATGTAGAGGAAACCTAATTTGCTATGGAACAAGATGTGAACTTGTGTAGTTCAAAAATTAATTATTCCTCTTCATCCACCCATCATTGCCTTATGGCTAAATCTTCTTCTAGCAATGATAATGATGATAATCATAATGATGATGATGATGATGAGAATAATGATGAAGAAGATGATATTGAAAAAATTAATGCTAGGACTTCAAAATAAAGGTCTAATGATTCTTAAAGCCCTTCCTAGCAATAAAAATGCCCAAGCTAATCTCTTTGAAATCATGAGCACCCTAATTGAGCGTGGGGAATCTATTGAGGCTTTGGAAGCAAGCCTTGAAGAAAAGGGTAAGATTGAAAGAGATGATGCTATGGAGAAAGCATCGTTAGAAGATGCTCTTGAGGAAGAGCATGAGACTCATGCTTCTCTAGAGGAGAAACTAAATTCTATCGAGGAGTCTCATAATGAAATAATTGCTAAAATCATTAAGGAACGTGACCATGCTCATGCTAAATATAAAGTCACGAAAAAGGAAAATGCTAGATTAAATGAAGAGCTTGCTAATCTTACCTCTTCCATTCCTAATGTTAATGATGCTTGTGCTACTAACTCCATGTCTTGTGAAGCATCTACTTTGAAGGAGAATGTTGAGCTAAGGGCTCAACTTGAGTTGCTAACTAGCAAGTATAGGGAGTTGGAAGAAAGTCATAAAAAGCTATTTAGCTCTAATGATGATCTTCTAGCATCCTATGCTAGTCTTAAGTTAGCTCATGAGGCCATCACTAAAAAGGTAACATCTAGTGAGCCTCATGTGGATAATAGCACAACCATAACTAAAAATGCTATATTGCCATGTGCTAGTCCTAGTAGTTCATCCACTAAAAATATTGGTACATCTTGTGATGAATTACTTGCTTTGCCTTGTTGTCATTGCAATGAAGCTTCTACTTCCTCTAGTGCCTTTGTTGTCACTAACCATGTAGAGCCATCAAAAGACCTCAAGGCCCAAGCCACTACTTTGAAGAAAGGCTTGGAAAAGCGTCATGAGGGGAAGAGTGCACTTGACAACATGTTGAGTGTGCAACAATCCCCGAAGGACAAGAGAGGACTTGGATTCAACTCCAACATCAAGACCAAGTCCAAGGTTGAGAAGAAGAAGAAGGGCCAAGTTCAAGTCAAGAATCCGGCCAAGATCATTTGCTTCAAGTGCAAAGTTGAAGGGCACCACGTTCGGGATTGCCCAATGAAGAAGAAGCCTCTTAGTGAGAAGCAACTAGGGAAGCGGCCTCTTGTTCAATCTTGTGCTCAACCACGAGTTGAACAATGGCCACCTCCTAAGAAGACTCAAGCCAATGCTCCTCAAGTTAAGGAGCCTAGGAAGAAGAAAGAGAAGAGTCGGTGTTGCTACCTTTGTCGTGGCAAAGGTCATTTTGCTTCTTCATGCACTAACGGTACCGTATCCAACCCTATTTTAGTTGATGATGATTATTCTCTTGGGAAGGATAGAGTTGGCAATGTGTTTGCCAAGTATGTGGGAGCTCAAAGTGGTGTCAAGAAACGCACCATTTGGGTTCCCAAGCCTATTGTGACTAACCTCTTAGGACCCAACTTGGTTGGGGACCAACAAGCTTCAACTTGATCAATAGGTTGATGTGGAGGACATTGGTGACTTGGCTATTTTTGAAGAATTAAGGGATCTTCATGGGTTTATTTATCAAGCCAAGTCAATTGGATTACCACATATCTATCTCATATCCAATGCTCCTCCTTGCGGTAACTTGTACTTAATTCACATATTCATTGAAGGTTGCTTGCTCCCTAGGATGTGTTATTTTTGTTCCTAGCATGTGTTTGTATGTGATATGCTCCTTTCTTACTTATCTTGTTATTCAAGGTTGTGTATGTTAGTTGTGTATCATGTATGTGTAATTTATGTGTTGAGCTTTATTGAATCTTGTGTGGATTTCATTTGGCTCTTTGAGATATTAATGGACTATCTCATTTTGGGGGAGTGATGTGCTTTGTGCACATCACAAACCTAAAAATGTGTATACATGAGGCACACCACCTAGTATTGATATTTCAATATTATCTAGCTACTATGTGGTATGTCATATTCATGAGAAATTCAAATTCTACAATGTCCATTAATTTCTCTAGTTGGTTTTATTTGCCTCTTGTTTAAAAATAAAATGATTTATCACATTATGGGGGAGTAATAAGCTATGTGCATATTACAATCCCATAAAAATGTGAACATTTGAGGTTTGCCACTTAGAGTTGATATTGTACATTATCCATTTCCTATGTGGCATGTTTACTCAAACAAGTTCCAATTTTTCTTTGTGGTTACCCTTTGGTTCTTGTTTGTGTGAGGTTGCTTGGTGTGGTTTTTCTCTAATATGCATTTCCATATATTATGTGAGAAACCATTTGTTTCCTTTTATTCTAACCATGGCTTTGCCGGTTGGTTCGAATAATTGAAACTACCACCAAACCTCTTTAAAAATTGGTGTTTTAATTCCTATCTTTTGCCATTTGCTAGTTTGTGGTGAAGTTGGTCTTGTACATTATTCCTATATACCACCGAGAAATGTCTCCATATACTCCTTGTTCATGACAAGTGATTCTAGTAATTGTGGTGGATTTTGTAGATCATCTTCACATTGGCTCTTGCATTAAATTGCCCTATTTATTGCCTTCTTTGCCTCTTGCAAGGATCCTATTTTTTTTTAATCGGTAGTGTTTAGTGTTATAGATAAAATTTGGAGAGTAATGATCCCTTATGTGTGCATTTTGTATTCAAATGCAAATATCTAAGATAATGCATTAATCTTGGGGGAGCATTCCTTTTTATTTAGAACACTATTCCATCTATCAATATTTGATCCTTTCAATTGGCATTTGATTCTTTATCTTGTTTTGGTACCTTCAAATGGTATTAATTGGAATTTAATATCTCCTCCATAGATATTTGTTCCAATTAATATTTTTTGTGGGAGTCTTGATACCTTTTGCCTTATTTTTCTTTACTTGATTTCGGTCAAGTATCACCCTCTTCTTGGTATCTTTTCTCCTAGTTGATATTTTTTTTTAATTGGTATCTTATTTCCAATTGGTGTCTTTTCAATCATGTGTTGTTTGATTTGATTCCTATTGATATCACACTTCATGTGTTGATGTGTTTTGGAATCAATCATGTGTTGATTTGTTTTTTTTCTCAATCATGTGTTGGTTTGGATTTTTATATAATTTGGACAACCTGTGTGTGTCACACTCGTGTGTGCTCTCTTCTTGGTTTACTTGGTGTTTTTGTCCAAATTGTATCTCTTTTGGTTCTAGAAAGCTTTTGCATGCTCGGTTACTAATTTATATTATTTTAGCATGCTTATCTTTCTTGATCCAATATATAGGGGATACTCCACCGAATCCTAAATCGGCTAAGATGTGCATGAAATTCAATTTCATATCTATATGCACATATTTATGTGGAGTGTTTCCTATATATTGTAGTTGATCTAACTACTATGGGACCCAATGAGTTTGGGAACCATTTTGTACTCTAATTGTGTTTTAGGTACAATGGAGATGCATTGGATGCTTGCCTCATTCATAAGGAAGGTGTTCTCACCGTGTGATTGTCGGAGTCAAGCTTTGATGACAAACCAACTCTCGTCATCTTCATCGTCAATGCATCTCGGTAACAAGTATCCATCTCATGCATACCTTTCTAGTTTCCAACCTTGTATGTTGCCTCTTGGCATGAAATCTCTTATATGCAATTGTTGTGGTTTTGGCCTTTTCCTTCACTTAATATGTCTTTGTGATATGTGTGTGGAATTTGCAAAAACCTTTTCTTCAATTGATATTATTTCCTTATGATACTTGTTGCCTAACTCAAAGCATCTCCACTATCTCTTGTTCCCTTAGTGATATGTGTGATGCATTTGATATATTTGAAGTTCATTTATATACAATGAGATAAATTTGAGCTATGTGCTATGCGTTTAAGCAACAATCTCGTTTGTATATTTATGACTTCCTTTTGGATACCTTGCTCTCTTTTTCCCGGACCATTTCATATGTGCAAGTTTCTTTGTGGATGTATATCATCAATGGTTAGTCCAATTAGAAACCTATACATATGAGAGAGGTCTCCTTTTAGTTGGTATCCTAATTCTTTTGAGCCACCTTGTTTTTCATCTATAATTCTTTGGTGGTTCCAAATTTGTCTCATGAGTGCTTGTCTTATTGTTTATTGGTATCTTTGCACACTCATGTATTTCTTGAAGATCTTTGACTTCATGCCTACCATGGTGAGCATGTTGTTTTTTTTTCATTGGCTAAATGCTCTCACTAGCTTTGGGCATTTTCAATTGGTTTTAGTTTCCAATTGGTATCCCTAAGCTTGTGAACATATTTCTTTAAAAGATCTTTTTATCTAGGTTGGGCCTATCTTATGATGAATTTTTTTGAAATTTGATATCTCCTCATGGCTCAACCACATCTTTGGTGCAAGTGCTATGATTTGCTTTGCTTTATGCACTCTTACACTTGTTGCAGGTTCTAGATGATTTTGGGGGAGTGAGGATACCATATTTATGCACTCCTCATTTGTGCATGAACATTGGGGAGCTTCTCCGTTGTTATTTAGAACTCTCGCTTTGGATCTTTTTGATTGCTTTTCTCCTTTGTGGAGATGTTTAGAATAATTTCATCCTTTTTACAATCTTTGGATCCTCAATATAGTTTGATTTCCTCTAGTTTTCATTAAAAGGGATTTCCATCACCTTTATGGAGGAACTCATATTATATTGGCTCTCTAAATTTTTCTTACCATTTCGGCAATCGATGCCAATGGGGGAGAAGTTTAGAGGGTTTAAGGGAATTTGGGTTTTATGCTTTTGTTACATTTGCCTTTAATGCGCTTGCATCCTTGCTCGTTTGTCTTGCAAGGATGCTTTATTCATTATATAAACCCTCTTAAAAAGGGATTGTCATCAATTACCAAAATGGGGGAGATTGAAAGTGCATGGTTGATCCCATGCATGGTTTTGGTAATTAATGACAATCTCTATGGTCTAATGTTTGCTTTGAGCCATATTTATAGGTGTGTCCATTTGAGTTGCTTGGTCTCCATTTGTTGGAATCAAGGTTAAGGGAAGAAGTTTATGGGTTGATCAAGGCTTTGTGCGGGTTGATCATCACTCAAGGCTAAGTGAAGATATGTCGAAGAGAGCGTCTTCCATCTTGGTGTATGGGGGAGCATCAAGTGAATCTTCACCGAAGCGCAAGGTGGTGCATCTTGAGGAAATGAAGATCGTCCTCATCGACCTCAAGTGGTTTAAGCGCAAGGCAAAGGTATGATCTTGATAGGGTTTTTATTTTACCGGTCTCATGTTGTTTAGTGGAGAGACCGGGTTATAGGATAGATAGCCGTACTATCAAGAGGGGCTCTCGACCGAATATCGTGATCGTATCGTCGTAGAGAGCACAAACCTTTGCATCCATGCAATCATCTTTATTGGTTCTTATTTGTCTCTTATCGTGGTGTGGTATTGGTGCTTGTCGTGCTTGTCATGACAAGGCTAAGGTCACCGAAAACGGTTTTTATATGCGTTCCCTATTGCGTTTTCGGTATTGGAGATTTTGCCAGTTTATCCGTGCGGGAGATTTCTCTCTTCCATTTCTTTGCAAAATCTCCATTTCTTGTTTGCCATTTTCAAAGGTAGCATTTGTCGTCCTCTTTCCAACAAAATTGGTTTTACTTCATTCGGACGTCAATTGCAAAGTTATAGAATTTCCGGTTTGCGAAAATGAGTTTTTAACTTTTCCCATTTGGTTTTATAATATTTTCTTGGACTATGATGTTTCTCTGCATATTCTTGTTGTGCTCGTTGTGACGATTCCAACGAGTCCAAGAATATCGAAAACGGAGTTCGTATGCGAAAGTTATTGCGTTTTCGGTTCGGTCGATTTTTCAAAACAGAAAATGAAAAGAAAAAAAAAATGGGCAAAGCAGCCGGCCAGGCCGGGCCTATGGCCGGCCCATGACCGGGGCCTCTCAGTATCCTGGCCGGCCATCATGGCCGGGCCAGGCCAGCCATGGCCGGCCCACCCGATTTTCCCTATATGGCCTTCCCGGCCATTTCCCCGGCCAGGCCGGCCCGATGGCCGGCCTTTCACGATTTTGCCTCCAACGGGCAGATTTCTGCCCTCCCTTTTAAGTGGTCTTCTTCCCCATTTGTTCTCAAACTTTTTGCCACCATTTGAGCTCTTCTTTCCTCCATTGTTGCCATCTCTCTTGAGCTTTAGATCTCTCAATCCCTCCAATACTTCTTGCTTCTTTTTGAGGGAAAAGAGAGAGGAGGTTTAGATTCACATTTCCACCGATCAATTTCTCCTCTAAGTGAGGGGAACTCTTTGGATCTAAATCTTGGAGTTCTTGGTGTTTCTCCATTGTTCTTCCTCCTAAATCCCTCCATAGCATTAGTTGCTTTGGTTGGATTTTGGGGAGAAGAATTTGACCACTTGGTGTGTTCTTGCCTTTTGCATTAGTTGCATCGGGTTGTGCTCTCCACGGTGATTCGTGGGATTGACATTGAGAAGCTTGTTACTCTTGGGTGCATTGTGTTCCCAAGAGCTTTGTGCCTCTTGGGTGCATTGTGTACCCTAGACGGTGGTGGTGCCGTAAAGACTTCGACTTGTGAAGCTTCGGCAAGTTTTGGGAGCCCCCAATTGAGTTGTGGGTGTGTGCCCCAAAAGTTGTAAGGGCTCCAGAATCCGCCCCGAAGGATTCCGATAGTGGAAGGTGAACCAAACCTTTGGGTGCGGTTCATCGGAGAATAGGGTGAGGCCTTTGTGGCATCTTGAGTAGGCCTTTTGTGGCGAGCTCACACCCCTCCAACGAGACGTACTCCCTTAACAAGGAGGAACTCGGGAATAAATCTTCGTCTCCGCGTGCCTCGGTTATTTCTATACCCGAACTTTTACTTATGCACTTTACATTGTGATAGCCTTCGTGCTTGATGTTTATATTTAGCTATCACCTTGTTGCTTGCCTTGTTTAGCATAAGTTGTTGGTGCACTTTAGGTAAACCTAGAATTTTAGGTTGTTGGCTTGTTAATTTAAACACCTAGTTTTATTCCGCAATTATCAAGCCCCTAAATAGAAAAAGTTTTAATCGCCTATTCACCCCCCCTCTAGGCGACATCTCGGGCATAGTTGTTCTTTCAATTGTTGTGCGCCCACAATTCTGTCAATTGTCATGCTGTAATTTGTTTACCCCATCATGTATATCTTCTGGAGAGACACCGCTAGTGAACTGTGGATCCCGGACCTATTTTGCTACATTGTTTACAACCGTTTTAATATCTTTTCATCATCATTTGCTCGCTAGTCATAATTCACTCTCATCATATTTTACATCCACACATTTAATTATTTGTGTTCAGCAAGCCGGAGAGATTGACAACCTCTCTGTTTCGTTGGGACAGAGTAGTTTGTTTGTGATCGTGTGCAGATCCACATCAATTATTGTTAAACGGCGTCGTTGACACCTTGCTAAGCCTTCTCCAAGTCCTACTGGATTCGATAACCTTGGTTTTATAATCAAGAGAAAACTGCTTCTATACTGCATCATACCTTCCTCTTGGGTTCCCCAACGAACGTATGATCCACGTCATCAGTGGGGAACATCATTCATGTTGTAGTTCTTGAGGATCCTTTTTTGTTAGGTTTTGATCCATCTAGCAGGATCAACAAGGTGGCAACGATGATGACGTGTTGGAATAAGGTGTCTTCAGTATCCCCTACCTTACCAACGTTCGATCGGGTGTTGCCGAAAGACAACTAGGGCAGGAGATTCCTTTGGATTAAAAAAAATAATCACATTTCTGGATCAAAACTTAACATTTTCATGGACCTAGCACGTACCTTGCTATTAGGGGTGTAAATGGTACGGATAATTTCCACACCTAATCCGCATCCGTATCCGTTTTTTAGGATATGGCATGTAGTTTTTGAATCCGTCGGATATGAATACGGATGTGGATACTGGACAAGCGGATATCCGACGAATATGGTAGCGGATATGGTATTGATAATATCTGACGGATAAGGATTATCCACCATTTTTGCGGATTATCTGACGTCCTAGATAAAACTAGCCAAACCCCAAATACCCAGATAACCAAGTTTATCCATTGTGTCATGCTATTTTCCGTATTGCACATTTACACAATTATTATTACTTATTACTCCATCCGTTCCACAATATAAGATGTTTTAGCATTTCTCTTTCCATCTGTATCTAGACATGTTTATGTCTAGATATGGATGGAAAGAGAAATGCTAAAACATGTTATATTTAGGAACGGAGGGAGTATTAATGTTTAGGGTTGCCTTTGGATCATTGTACGCACACAAGCTATTGTATTGTATGAACAAGCATGCAACTTTGGATATTCTAGTGTTACATGTTTTTTGATCAATTTTTTATCATGTTATTTACATAAAGAGCAAATTAAACGCCCGTACCCCCTGTGTCGCACCCCAGGGCGACACCGGGGGCGACTCGGCGCCGCCAGAGAAACCCCACTGCCACCGGCTCTCCTCGCCGCCGCTGCCGTTGGCCCTCGCCGCGGCGGCGGCGGGCCCGGCCGCCGAATGGAGGTTTGGGTTGGTGGGCGTCGGAGATGTCCGTTGGAGCTGTTGGGGCGGCGATGGGCGGCGCGTCGATGCGCAGCGACCAGGGTGGCGTCCCTGTGTCGGGATGGTGGAGGAGACCTTCTCTGGCGGCGCGCCATGCTCGGCGGCGGAGGGGCCGGCTTGGGGTCGGGTCGTACGTAAACCCTAGATCAATTGATTCGGGTGGATCCGTGCCGCCTCCCCATGTACTCTTCACTGCCTAGGACGGTCGTCGATGGTGCAGGGTTGTGAGGCGTGAAGGAGGAAGCGGCGGACGCGGTGCTATAGGCCGAAGGCGACGGCGCGGCCAAGCAATGCGGCGGCGGCGCTGAAGCCGGTGTGCTTTGCAGCGCTCGGGCCCGATCTTCAACCTCGGGCTCGTCTGGCCGGAGGTCGACCCGTTCGATCCGATCACCGGGAGTCGGACGACAGTGTGGGGACTGCTAGATCGACAAGAATAATGGTGGTTTTGGCCCTGCTATTCTTCAAGCGACAACTCGTCGATCAACCAAATCTGCCTCCTCGATTGGGCTGCCGGCGAGTTCCGTTCTTCCTCTTTGAGATTTTTGCCGTATTGGCACAAGATGCTACTGGGTATCTAGAGTGGAATCGATCGGTCGCTGCGCACCTTTTTGGGTGAAGAGCAAAGCTTCGTCTTGGTCGGTACCATGGGACATTCTTCAAATAGATTTCTAGGAAACTGACCGAGATGGAGAAAGGCATGGAGGCTGAGATCGGAGGTAGGTTTTGGCAGAGAGAGTTTTGGTCGTGATGGAGACAATGCGGCACAGGTTCTCCCTATGTGTCGGGTGTTCGGCGACTTGCAACAACAGCCTTGGCAAGTGGGAGAGGCAACACAGGTGGATTGCATTTTTGGTGGTGCTCCTTGAGTACCGAGTCTTGATTTTCAGGGTGAAAACCCAAGGTCTGGCCTTCGTTGGTTGTACCTGGCAATGACCTTGCTGAAGACATTGTTTTGAAAACTCAGTCTTTCTCCGGGGTGAAAACCTAAGATCTTCGATCGGGCGATGACAAAGCTTGTGCATTGTTTCCTTCCTGGAGGAGTGGCTTTTGGAGAGCCTAGTTTGTAGTACGGGTGTTGTATTCGGTGGTGGTTAGAGTGCTTCTGTTACGAGTGGTTGTACACCGCGACGGGGTCTTTGTTTTCTTCTCTTTTTTTTCTATTTTGTTCTTGGCTGTGTGCATCCCTGATGTCGTTGGACATCTCGTTGGTGCAGAGTCTGGGTGTAATTAGTATCTTTGCTACTCCCTCCGTCTCAGTTTATAAGGACAGCGCGTTTCCCTAGGTTGCAAATTTAACCTATATAATATAATTATATATACAAAATTATATCATTAGAAAATAGAACGTCTAAACTTTCTTATGATATATTTTTTATAATATATAACTAATATTAACTTGGTCAAATTGATGACCTAGGGATACACGCACGCCTAATAAAGTGTGACGGAGGGAGTATATTAATATATTCCCTTTATCAAATAAAATTTACATAAAGAAACAATTTATATTTTTTTGTGTGTGCTTTTATTTGATTATCCACTTCTGATCCGAATCCGTTCGGAATTCGCTCCATATCCGTAATCCGATATAATCCGCATTCGAATCCGCTCCGATCCGAATCCAATAAAAAAAATATGTGGTAAAGGATATGGAACTAGCAATATCCAATCCAATCCGTTTACACCCGTACTTGCTATCCATGAGGGACTCTGTTTTCCGAGAAATACATCCGATTCAGTGATAATTAATATGAATCGGAGGGAGTAATAAACTCGTATCTTCAACTAATAGATTTCATCCCGGAATACAAGATACATGGGACCATTCATCTAAAAACCATGAGAACACTCTTCCAAAAAAAGGAGATACATGCAACCATGAATGTTCCAACAGGATCGATATTTTAAGTACCTTGATACAAATTACAAAGTTCAGCAGCACATGTCAAATCTGGGTACAATTAGTTTTTCCAACTGAACAGAAAGCTTGTCCCGAACATGATTGGATGGCACAGCTCTGAACTAATCCACCAGTACAGAGCTTATGATGCCCCGTCGGCTGCGAGAAAGGGGTTGGCAATCTCATCAGTTCCGTCAGTTGGTGACACCAGCATGACTGCAGTGCCCCTACACACCTGCAAGACATAGTAAATCGTGTCAATAGATGTATGGCAGACTAACTCAACAATTGCAAAACCAAAAGCACGATAAATGTTAGCAAGGAAACAATAATCTTTATATCCAAACGACTAATTCAAAAAGGTCAACTTCTTAGTAATTTGCACGTCACAATCATGTCGTTTTCCTTTAGGTGAGCACAACAGAAACTAGAGGTTGAAGTACATTAAGGGTGTGTTTGGTAGCCCGGGTCAACAGAGAATCCCTCTCTCCCCTCATACATGCTCAGCTTAGCTATGATGAGCTGAGATTCTGGCGTGTGTTTGGCAGCTCGTCTGTCCTCATACCAGCTGAGTTGAGATATTGTTTGGCTGGTTTGTATGTGTTGAGATATTGTTTGCTCCAGATTTTACACAAAGGTCCTTGCACAAAAAAAAGAAAAAGCAATCAGGTCCCTGCATCCATTCTTGCCCGAGTGCCATCAGATCGAGGCACGCAGCGGCCGTGCCGGCGTGAGGCACCGTGGCTCGATTTGAGCTTCGCTCTCGGGCAGGGCTCTCGCCCGTTTTTCGTATGAGCTGGGCAGTGGGGAGTTGGCCCGAGCCGACCTAACAAACAACTTCTCTTAACAAAAGGTGGGATGGGGAGGGAAAATCTGAGCTCCCCCAGTCTACCAAACACGCCCTAAGTAGGGCCCATATGGTACAATTCAACATCGGCAATCCAGAGGATACCATCCACTATGAGATATTGAAAAATATAGAGTAAAGGTTGAATCCAGGTGTTATTAAAAGACGATAGTAAATGAGTACTTACGATGAGACCAAGTTGTCTAGTCTTGGTTGACAGTTTCAATGGGTCATCTTGCTCTGCAAAAGAAAATTGCAAGATCAAATACAACACGACACCGTACAACAAAGGAAGGCATCATTCTCTCTGAATGTGGATGAGCCATTAAACATAACTCTGCACTCGTTCTAATCTTTTTTTTCTCCACTCAGAGCACTAGTAAAATGTTAGCTTGAACCAGATCTCAATTGAACACAGCATTCTATGATAAACACTAAGCCAGACGAAGAAAAAACAGGAATTAAGTCCTCACACTACAGACAGTCAATGCTAGAAAAAACATAGGGAATATAAGGAAGCCTAGATAGTAAATACCTCTTTCAGACTCAACTGCTTCATCCAGCACTAGGTTCAGCAGCTGGTCATAGCCCTTCAAAGTTCCAGTAACTGCAAACATGCATGTGTCATGTCAGCATATGACTGCCGGAAGAACTTTGCTGGAGATAGAACAAATACAAGTGTTCCATGGATCTGGGAAACACTTTATGAGCTTAAATATTTTTCAACTAACAAGAGACAGCCCATCAAGTCCAACAGACCCAACAAAAAAGTGTTGCGAGCAACTAGAAGCTCGTAAATGATTTGCAATGAACAGTGTGTTTAACACACTAACACATCATCCAAGTTAGTTTTGATTCTCCACCCTAGCTGTTTGTCACGGCATGAACATATGCACGCTGGCACACACCTAGACTAGATACACAACTAATAGAAATACATGTTTGTTGATTAGACAGATAATAGCTCTGTGACGACACCGATACTAGTGAAACAGAAAACGCACCAACAAAATCAGGGGCAGTCAATCAGAGAGCCACTCCATGAGTAAGGGTCAGTGACGACTGTAGGGTTCTACTCGAACTGTTTAATATCAAAACAGCACCTGGTGACAGAGTTTAACACAGACAAATACGGATGCCCTATAGTGGATCTGACGATATAGAGCTTAAGAATATACACAGAGAAAAAGGAAGATTTGGGGGGTGGGAACCAACCTTGCCGGCCGCCGGTGAGCTTCACCTGGACGCCCTTGTCGACGAACTTGGCCAGGTCAAGTGCGGTCTCCTTGCGCCCCGCCTGACCAAAATAGCAAAACAACAGCACAGACTCGCATCAATCACCACGGCATCACACGAATCGAATCGGCAAACTGGATCGCGCAGCACAGGGAAACTGGGAAAGCCAAGCTTACCATCTCGATCCCAGCAACCGAACCAGATCCTTGGACGCTCTCGACTCAAGGACGGACGCCAATCGAGCGAGGGAAAACCTGAACGGAAATTTTTGCCCTAGAATAGAAATCGACCCTGCCGCCGCAGCTGAGGAGCACTCTTGCGTAGGGAAACGGAGGCAGGCAGCTGGGGGCTCCTGGGTATGGGCTATGGGCCGACGTGGTTCTACCCGATGCGGCCCATTAGGATCGCCTCATGGGCCGAGGCCCGTTTTAATCTTGCGACCGGCAGCCCACTAAAGCGGCCCCGCGACCAGCGGCGTCGATTATTTCCTCCAGTTGCGCGACGGCTGCTTTCCTCCGTCCGGCCTATTCGTCCGCCGCTGATTCCGGTGTTGCCTGCGCCGCTCGAGTCAGCACCCGCAGCTCCGCCGCCGGTGCAGGGGAGATTGCGAGGGGACCGTCGGCTGATTCCGGTGCTGTGCTCGATACGCGACTAGCACAGACGGCGGTTCCTCCCCTGGTCTTCCCGCCAGCCAGGTCGCCACGGTTGGTTCCTTCCAGCCTTCTTCAGTTTCTCCAGGCGGTGGAGGCGGCTGACCGGCTGTAAGAAGCGAAGGTGATTATCGCACTTCTCGCCGTAGAATCCGATGTCCCTGCGCTCGGCAGGCCATTTTTATGTGCCGCGTGCAAGGTTAGCTTTGACTTGGGCGAGTGAGGATGGTACCTGTTCTGGCGCCTTGCACGTGTTCGACGAAACGCCTCTTTCATACCTCCGCTGCTCTTTTGTTGGTACCGTCGCTCTCAGCTAATCATGGTTTCATGCATGTTGTCGTTGCAGTGAGCTATTGACCAGAACGAGTACCTGGGCTCTAGTTGGAACCAGCACACGCAATGTCGGCAATGTGAGTCAGTCCTCCTGATCATGACAATGCCTTGATGAAACGCTGGAACTGGATAAATACAACTGCTTGTAATCTTTGTAGAACTATCTTTGGTTGGAGGGAGCATCCGAATAACTGCCCCCTGTTGTTACCTAAGTTTGTCAGCTGCATGGTGCTGTCCACCTAACCTGTTCGCCGTTGAATGACACTGCAGGGAAGAAGACAGTGACACGCTCCGTGTACTTGTGGCGACTGATTGCCATCTAGGCTACATGGAGAAGGACGAGATACGCAGGTTCGATTCGTTTCAGGCTTTCGAGGAGATATGCTCTTTGGCAGAGCAGAAGAAGGTTGGTAGGAGCAATATTTTGCTTGTGTTTATTTTGATCCCACCTGTTCATTCTGTTGTGGGTCGCCCATTTATTTGTGTGTGATGACTGGGATGAGACCGATTCGCAGGTAGACTTTGTGCTTCTTGGTGGCGACCTGTTCCATGAGAACAAGCCTTCACGGTCGACCTTGGTGAAGACCATTGAGATTCTGCGCCGCTACTGCCTAAATGACCAGCCCGTGAAGTTCCAGGTTGTCAGTGATCAGACAATCAACTTCCCAAACAGGTTTAGCAACGAATCTCATTTCTCATAATTCCATGTGTCTATGTATCATGTATGAAAACCTTACGAAAGATTTCTGCACATGTGTATTCTTCTACTTCATTTTCTGACACACATTTTCTTATTTGTCATTAGATTTGGCCAAGTGAATTATGAGGATCCAAATTTTAATGTTGGCTTGCCTGTTTTCACTATCCATGGAAATCATGATGATCCAGCTGGGGTGGTATGAGCATCTTTTCTGATATTTTGAATTGTATTATGGCTTATCAGTTTTTTTTTTATGCAATCATTAATTTTCCATTCTTGTAGGATAACCTCTCTGCTATTGATATCCTTTCGGCTTGCAATCTTGTAAATTATTTTGGGAAGATGGACCTTGGTGGCTCTGGTGTTGGTCAAATAGCAGTTCATCCGATACTTGTGAAAAAGGTGAACTAATTCAGCCCCAGGCAGTATCATGATCTCTCAAATGCCAATTCTGTAACGTCCTATTATTATTTCAGGGTACAACTACAGTTGCACTATATGGCCTTGGGAACATAAGAGATGAGCGCCTAAACAGAATGTTTCAGGTGCATTTCCGTTGAGTTGGTTTGGTTTCATTTTTGTATACAAATGTATCACTAGGGCTGGAAATTTGTGCATCTTTGCATATCTGCAAATCAGTCATCCCTTAATGATATCTTATTCTGTATCTCAACACTTTAGACACCTCATTCAGTACAATGGATGCGACCTGAAACTCAGGATGGTATGTCAGTATCTGACTGGTTCAATATCCTGGTTCTTCATCAGAACAGGTATGCACAGCAAGTGAATATCAACACAGCAGATTAGTTTGGTCATTTATTTCGGTTCTTAATCCTGTTTACTGGAAAGAAATTTTATACTGGGGTTCACACAGGATAAAGACAAACCCGAAAAGTGCTATCAATGAGCATTTCTTACCACGGTTTCTGGACTTTGTCGTATGGGGCCATGAGCATGAATGCCTTATTGACCCCCAGGTAATGAATTGTGATTCCCTTGAAATTCATGTTTTTCGAGGGAAAACTTGTCCCTGCTCTCTTGACGAGGTTCATAAAAAGATGGAGAACGTACTGTGACTATGAACTTGCCTTCTGATCAATTGTTTATAGGAGGTCCCTGGGATGGGTTTTCACATCACTCAACCAGGCTCGTCAGTTGCAACCTCCCTGATTGATGGTGAAGCAAAACCAAAGCATGTTCTTTTGTTAGAAATCAAGGTCAATTTTACAACTCTCTTCTTTCATGTTAAACATAATCTCATTCTGGTGTTCAATGTTTTCTCATTCCTATATATTCCATAATAAATAGGGAAACCAGTATAGGCCAAACAAAATACCTTTGAGATCTGTGAGACCATTTGAGTATGCTGAGGTACGCCATTCACTACTTTGTGCTTATTTCAGTAAGTAAGTCAGTGAATCTCACGGTGTGAAATGTGTAGGTTGTGTTAAAGGATGAAGCAGATGTTGACCCTAATGATCAGGCCTCTGTTCTTGAACATTTGGATAAAATGGTGAGTCTTAAGTTACTCATGTGTGTTTAGAACTTAAGATGCTGTCCGTTTTATTGAAACTTGAAAGCATGTCGGTTTGCTGGTGTGAATTTGGTCCAAGAATGCATCATTTGCCAGTTTCCTTAGTATGGTAAGATTGTTTTATTAAATGGACGTGATTTGCCCTCAATTTTGAATTACTTTCTCAATTTCAGGTGAGAAACTTGATTGAGAAGAGTAGTCAACCAGCAGCCAGTGGATCAGAGCCCAAACTTCCATTAGTTAGAATCAAGGTAAAAATATCAGAACATAAGTCATCTGCACAAAATAATGAAGATATACAAAATTCGAAGTTCTCATGTTGTTCTGCAGGTAGATTACTCTGGGTTTTCAACAATAAACCCACAACGGTTTGGTCAGAAGTATGTTGGCAAGGTACCTCCAACACAAATTTATTAATTACTCAAGTGTCTTTCTCCATTGTACCCGAATGAACTTTTTATGGCTTCTTATGTCAGGTTGCAAACCCACAAGATATTCTCATTTTCTCAAAAGCGGCTAAGAAGCGCCAGGCTACAGGAGGTATTTCGTTTTCTTTGAGGAAACAGTGCATATGGTATCTGATTAGCGAGAGGAAATATACTAAACTATGAGATGAAGTATTTGGTATTTTTTCCCCTTAACTATGTCTTTATATGTTGTAGAAAATGTTGATGAATCTGAGAAACTTCGTCCCGAGGAACTGAACCAACAAACTATTGAAGCTTTGGTTGCTGAAAATAACTTGGTACTTCTTAAAAACTCATTACTGTATTATATTCTTCTTTCAGAAGGGGATGCATATTAGTATCCATTTTATTCTTAGGCCCTTCAGTTAATATATGATGCACCAACGTGGCTATTTGAGTCTTATTAAACTTTTCATGGGCTGATGAGCTTGTACCCATGAGAAACAGCAGATTATTTTGTTACCTAGGGGATTCCCTAATTTTGTTCTATAGATCCCTTGAATAAATTCTAACTTCTGTTTTTACATTTTGTGCACATTTATTTTGTTCGTAGAAAATGGAGATTCTTCCAGTTGATGACTTGGACATTGCATTACACGACTTTGTGAGCAAGGATGATAAGACGGCATTTTATGCCTGTTTGCAGCGAAATCTTGACGAAACCAGAGTATGGTTTGCTACTCTTGTTGTTTTATCATCATTCCTGGACTTGATTGCATGATGGCTGAGAAGATACCGTATGTCTAATATCATAATGCTTGGTTCAAAATGGCAGAAGAAGCTGATTTCTGAAGCAGAGAAATTTAAAATCGAGGAAGAAGATATAATAGTCAAAGTTGGCGAGTGCATGCAGGTACAGAGAATTCTACTATAGTTTTGCAACAAGGTTTTGACATAAGCCTAACGATTGACCATTTTACTCTCTAGGAACGTGCAAAGGAAATATCCCTCCGCTCTAAGGGAGACACGCCGTTCACATCAAGCACTCAAAATTTGGTGGTTACAAATATCTAAGCCCCTGAACACTTTTATTGCTCTTTTTTCCATTCTCTTACATTTTTACTGCTCTAATTGTACTTAAATCAGGATACTAGAGGTAAATCTGTAGCAGGTGGAAGTAGCTTGAACAGTTTTAGTGATGACGAGGACACCAGGGAGATGCTTCTTGGCACCAAGAAAACATCTGGATTTACTAGGCCCTCTAAAGATGCTACTGGTGCTGCTAAAGGTGGCGCTTCCAAAAGAGGCAGGGGAGGAAAAGGCTCACTGAAGCAGACCACTCTTAGTTTCAGCCAATCAAGGTTGTTAAAACTCCTTGCCTTTTTATTTTATTTTGAGCATTTAACTTCCTAGAATTTATGGATTTATACGACGAGCTTGAAGCTCATGGACAAATGGAACTCTAGTCAGTTGTACAGCGTTTGCATATTCAGAAGTGTTCAGATTATTCATCATAAAACTTCAATGTTATTCTGACCACCCAACATTTTCAGGTCAAGCGCTGCTATTCGCAGTGAGGAGGTGGACTCCTCAAGTGAAGAAGCTGAGGAGGAAGCAAATGAAGTAGTTGAAAATTCAGTATGTCCATTTTCTCTAGTATTTGTACTTATGCCGTACTAATGCATCCATGAAAAAGTTGATAATAATAATAATCTGACTGGCTTTGACAAATGACTTGATGAACTGCTTTATTTCTTTGTAAGGAACCGGAGGATAGTTTCCAACAAACTGGACGGAAAAGGCCGGCTCCTAGAGGTAGAGGCAGGGCTCGAGGCACCACAACTGCGAAAAGGGGTAGGAAAACAGACATCGCTTCCATCCAAAGCATGGTGATGAGCAAAGACGATGATAGTGATGAAGATGACAAGCCTAAGAAACCACCACCTCGGGTAAGTCAAATTTTACCTCGATAGTCCTCACGTGAAACATGTTTTGGAAAATATGTGTTATGTATTGCAAACATATCCGAGTTAAACAAGGAGGATTTTTGAGAATTTTATTGTTACGCAGGTCACCAGGAACTATGGAGCCGTCAGGAGGAGATGATTATCATGAAGCACTTGCTTTGGAGGGTTTTAGGCGCTGGTCTCGGAGTAGCTTGAAATTGTTTTTGTCAACTAGGCTGGCTTTCTGTTTCTCGAAGAACAGCTGGAACACACACGATTACATGATCTCATGTACTGTTGGGTGTAACGGATTTATACAGTTGTAGTACCTTGCTAAATGCTGGTGGTCACGTTGCACATGGTACATTAGCTAGTCAGTTTGTCAGATGCCAGTGGGCATTTTGTCATCGATGTATAGGGTGCTCTTCAAAACTGACCGTGTGTGCTCACTGTGTTCAGGCTATTCTCTGGCACTACGTCCATGTTATACAAAATATCCCACTGGTTAGAAGATGATTACGGATTGTCTAAGAAAATACTATTGCAATCCCTTGTAAACTCATTTGCAGAAGATAACCCGGTAAAAGAAGCTGTATCTCGTAGGTGCAAAACCACAATCTGTATCTCATAGCAAAACTATACATACTGTCACAGTTTACAGGTTCGGAACCTCAAAAATATGCAGGTGCGTTTATCCAATCTTCTGCTGCACTATCTTGTGACCGTTCATCCAGCGTTCCAGTTATCCTACCAGTAGCTCGGAGTCATGTAGTATGGATGGAGAGGTGCGCGAGGAGGCGGTGGCCTGGGAATTGGAGGGAGAAGAGTTCCTCGAGGAGGTGGTCCAGGAATCGGAGGGGGGAGAACTCCGAGACCAGGTGGCATGGCCACTGGAGCAGCATACTGCAAGCCTGTGTTGTGCACATCTGTCATTGATCAGAGAGAAAATGGGTCAGTCTTCCATGCCAAATTGGATGTAATACAACAGAAACTGAGACATGAGCTGAACACTTACCAAGACAATCTTGACCATAGGTTGTGTAATTGCCAGAACTCCATGAGGAAACACCATCATGATATGTCACCTGTTGACGAACAGCCTGAGGTAATGGTGTTTGGGCATGAACTGGAGCTGCTGGTCCATGGCCAGATCCCCCGTAGTCTCCTGCTGGCCCAGGAGTCTGGTAGAGAGTTGCACCAGCCATGGGAGCTTCTTCAACTCTTTGGGGCAAATCTGTGTTGCTAGGATTAGGATTGTATTGACTTGGGCTACCATGGGGACCATATGCATTGTGTGCATATCCAGGAAATGGGGTGCTTGGGTAGCTTCCATAGATTTGATGTTGGTTTGCGGTACTTGGGTAAACTGGATGTCGGTTTGAGGTATTTGGATAGCTTGGATTCGGGTAGCTTGTCTGTGCTTGATGTTGGTTTGAGGCATTTGGATAGCTTGGATTCGGGTAGGTTGTCTGTGCTTGATACTGATATGAATTGTTTGGATAGCTAGGATTTGGGTAGCTTGTCTGGGTTTGATGTTGATATGGGGCACTGAAATAGGTTGACTGTATTGGATGTTGGGTCACTATTGTACTCTGGAAGCCTTGAACCCCCACTGGTGCACCCGGAGCATACACACCTTCTCCATAGGAGATATTCATTTGTGGTTGAAAGCCTGACAGAGACGGTCCTGCACCAGAAACGCCTGGAGAAACAATCCCAGTATATGTTGAGCTAACCTGTAAAACAATCCCAGAAATTCAGGATATTGCTAATATCACTAAGGATCATTGTGGCAAGACATATGAAGAGAATAGTGTCAGGAAGAACAATTGAAACCATACATTTTGGTTATTGATATTGTCATTGCCGGGAGTTGGAGCTCCTGGCAGCAAACGTTTCATCTCGTCTAGATTTCTCTGGGCATCATCCCTAGAAAGCTCTACAAAAATTACCTGTGCACAATGGAAAAAATGAGCTGAACAGAAACGTTGTTAAGTTGCTAAAAGGTGTGTTACATCATCATAATGTGTGGCAAACCTCATCGAAAGGCTCCTTTGAACCAGGCATGTCCTTTGACTGTGGCAAGACAAAATTGGCTGAAAAGAGAGAAGTCTAGTAAATTAGTATCTAAAGGATGTAGATAGAACAAAAAGACACCCACAAGTTCCACCCACTAATCTACAAAATATCTTGATTAAACTCGGAGAGTAGTAATCCATCTAGAAATATACCTGTCATCTGGTCAACCGCTTCAGCTGGCACATCCTTCCCCATCTCCTTGAACCGTTTTGCTGCCCGGGAATTGAGTTCACTTGGCAACGGGAAAATGACCACAGCAATCTGGTACATACAAGATACAAGCCACCCAACAATAGCATTTGTTAATTTAATAACAACTGCTGAGAAAGTGTACATCTCCTTTTCAGCAGCTTACTTTGCGGTAGTTTGCAAACGGTCTCAGCTTGCGAATACGGGCACTTTTGTACACATTGGTCTGGTCCATGATGTAATTGCGAGGGATCTTTGCAGCTCTATCAAGCAGTGTGTTGAAAATCATTGTAGCATGATTCATCAACCGATCAAAGCGCTCACCGTAGTTGTTCTTACGCAGCAATCCTGGCACCTGCAAAGAGTAGATATAAAATGAAAAGAGATTCCAGGTGAAACAGAACACAACTTGCAAGATGAGCGGGATTGCGGAAAAATACCTTCATCTGATCCAATGCAAGGTTAGTTCCGAGAAGGACGAAGCGTTTCTCCGGATGATCCTTGACCCACTTCTCTGCCCATGTAGATTTCCCCGAAGCCGGGAGACCAACCATCATCATAACCTCACACTCCCCTTGTTCTGCAAAGACAGGCCCAAAAACCGCATTCCCATCTTCACACGCTGAGGACCATGGCTCATAACCTTCAACGGGCTCCAACCCATCCTCCCTGCTGAACTGCATCTCGACAACAACATTCTTCAGCAGCACATGTGGGAAGATCGCTGACTCCCACTGCATTGGCCTCGCAGGAGCATCAACCAAACCAAGCTCACTAGCATTGAAATACTGGGCAACGCCAAGCCATTCCCCGTTCTTGGAGAACCCAATCGAGGCCATGGGCTTGGCAGAGTCGAGATCGACAGCGCAGACGATGGTATCCCCGACCCCGAACTTGGCGCCGTAATTGAAGAACTTGCCGTGGTGGGAGAGCTTCCCCGTGCCCCCGAACCCGAAGCTGTGGCCGGACTCCCCGAGCCCGCCCACGGAGTCGTCCCCCCTCGAGACCCCGACGCGGCAGAGGTGCCGCTGGTCGGCCTCCGTGTCCTCCATCTCCACGGGCTGCTCCGCCACCACCCTGCACCCGAAGCAGTACCTCCCGCCGCCCCTGACGCCGGCCGTCGCCCGCGCGCCGGACCAGCAGTAGGCGAACCCGCCCTCGTGCAGCGCGTGGCCACGGAGCCCACCCGCGCCGACGTCGAAATCTGGAGAGACGAGGCAAGTCAGTGTGAGTGAGTGAGGGTTTGCGGACGGAGACGGCGCCGCGTTTCGGCGGGTGAATGAGTGTGTGTACGTACCGAGGTTGCAGTCCGCCGGGTTGAGCCCCACGCGCGCCGCCGGCGGCTTCGGCTCCGCGCGGACGACGCCGTGGCGGGGGCGCTTCGGCGGGGGCTGCGCGGTCTCGTCGCCCGCCGTCGACGCCATTGGCGGGGCTAGCTAGGGCCGGTCGAGTCTGCGGGGGAGGAGAAATCTGCTGGTCGGTGGTGACGGTTGGGTCCGGCTAGACGAACTCGCGATGGTCGATTGATTCGATTGGGACGGAATCGAGTCGGTACGGAAAGGTGCGGCAAAGCCAGAGGGTTTAATTAAGGAGGAGGTTTCGAGTCGGTAACTCCGTATCGTTGTGAAAACGAGATTTTTTTTCTATATGGAAAACTATACAAAAACAAATTATTTCATAATTATACTTCTATACACGACATTGTTGTTTCATTTTTTTTCTAACAAGATGGGCCCCGAAGGACACAGAACCGCCCCTCTATTCATAGATTGTATCAACCATACAACATGCAAGACGACCCAACAAGAAAAGAAAAGTACAACATGGTCCTAGAATCTTGTAAGAAGGACCCCAAAAGATGAAAATAGAAACGCAATATAGCCTTTCTTCTCCAATTCCGCCGATCAAGCAAGGAACCAAGCACATCGGAGCCGGGGGAGAATCCACTTGGCTCGGGGTACTCGTCGTGATGCTGACAAAGAGGAGATATGCAGATGCCTCTGAACTTGCCCTACCACGGCATCGACACATTGGCCTAGAGGTTGAGAAGTCGCCCTTCAACTAGAGGATACCCCGGCCGGGTGGAAGCCGGCAAGCGATCGTCGCGTCCAGATACCCTCCACCCGCATTGCAGCAGACGAAGGTGGCGCGCACTTGAAGGGGCTGCTGAAGAAGAAAGATGAGCAACAAACCCAAACCACCAGGACCATGTTCCATAAGGGAGAGGAGCGAATTGCCATTGGATGGTCCACCCGCGGTTGCCTACCATCCTCCACCTCCCTTCCTACCACCTGAAAGTGCATGGTTGCCCCCATGAATGGTTTTGGTAATTAATGACAATCTCTATGGACTAATGTTTGCATTGAGCTATGTTTATAGGTGTGTCCATTTGAGTTGCTTGATCTCCATTTGTTGGAGTCAAGGATAAGGGAAGAAAAGTTGTGTTGATCAAGGCTAAGTGCGTGTTGATCAACACTCAAGTCCAAGTGAAGATATGCCGAAGAGTGCGTTCCCCATCTTGGTGTTTGGGGGAGCGTCATGTGAATCTTCACCAAGCGAAGCGCAATGAAGAAAGGTGGTGCGTCTTGAGGAGTTGAAGATCGTCTTCATCGACCTCAAGTGGTTTAAGCGAAAGGCAAAGGTATGATCTTGATAGGGTTTCTATTTTACCGGTCTCATGATGTTTAGTGAGAGACCGGATTATAGGATAGATAACCGTACTATCAAGAGGGGCTCTCGACCGAGTATCATGATCTTATCGTCATAGAGAGCACAAACCTTTGCATCCATGCAATCATCTTTATTGGCTCTTATTTGTCTCTTATCGTGGTGTTGTCTTGGTGCTTGTCGTGCTTGTCATGACAAAGCCAAGCTCACCGAAAACGGTTTTCATATGCGCCTTCTATTGCGTTTTCGGTATGGGAGATTTTGCCGGTTCATCCGTGCGGAAGGATTCTTTCTTCCAATTATTTGCAAAATCTCCTTTACTGGTTTTTTCTTTTACAAAGGTAGCTTTTGTCGTCCTCTTTCCAACAAAATTGGTTTTACTTCATTCGGACCTCAATTGCAAAAGATACGGCTTTTCCGGTTTTCAAAACGGAGGTGTAAACTTTCCCCATTTGTTTTTATAATATTTTCTTGGACTATGATGTTTCTCTGCATAATCTTGTTGTGCGCGTTGTGACGATTCCAACGAGTCCAAGATTATCGAAAACGTAGTTCGTGGGTGAAAGTTATCGCGGTTTCAGTTTTCGGGTGTTCTGTTGTTTTCTCTGTCGGTACTACCGGTCAACCTTGCGGAACTACCGCTGGTTTGTTCCGGACCAACATCCGGAGACCACTTCCGCTTATGAAAATTCGGTTCTGTTACCGAGCGGAAGTGGCACGGGAACTTGTTGAAAGTGCATGGTTGCCCCCATGCATGGTTTTGGTAATTAATGACAATCTCTATGGACTAATATTTGCATTGAGCTATATTTGTAGGTGTCCATTAGCTTGCTTGTCTCCATTTGTTGGAGTCAAGGTCTTGCTTGTTCTCCATGTGTTGGAGTCGAGGTTAAGGGAAGAAGATTATTTGTTAATCAAGGCCAAGGTGTTCGTCATCAAGACACAGGCCAAGTGAAGATATGCCGAAGTGGTGCTTCTCCCATCTTGGTGTATGGGGGAGCCACATGTGAATCTTCACCAAGCGAAGCGCAATCAAGAAGATGGTTCGTCTTGAGGAGATGAAGATCGTCTCCATCGACCTCAAAGTGGATTAATGCGCAAGGCAAAGGTATGATCTTGATAGGGATTCTTTTTTACCGGTCTCATGATGCTTAGTGAGAGACCGGATTATAGGATAGATAACCGTACTATCAAGAGGGGCTCTCGACCGAGTAACTTGATCATATCGTTCGTGGAGAGCTCAACCCTTTGAACCCTTGCATCCTTGAAATCATCTTCATTGGTTCTTATTTGACTCTTATCGTGGTGTGGTCTTGGTGCTTGTCATGCGTGTTATGACAAGGCTAAGATCACCAAAAACGGTTTGCATATGCGTCTTCATTTTGCATCTTCGGTATTGGAGATTTTGCCGGTTCATCCTTTTGGAAGGTTTCACCTTTCCAACCCTTTGCAAAATCTCCTTTGCTAGTTTGCCATTTTCAAAGGTTGCTTTTGTCGTCCTCTTTCCAAAAATTGGTTTTGCTTCATTCGGACTTCAATTGCAAAAGAAACGGTTTTTCGGTTTGCGAAAAAGAGCTTTTATAATATATTGTTGGACTATGATGTTTCTCTGCATAATCTTGTTGTGCTCATTGTGATGATTCCAACGAGTCCAAGATTATAAAAAACGGAGTTCATTTGCAAAAGTTATGGGGTTTTGATTTTTCTGTTGGATCTACCCCGGAGATGTCCCGGAGTCTCCGGCCCAAATGACCGGAGTCTCCGGCCTCTCTTGTTTTCGCTGCCGAACGTTTTTGTGTGGTGCGTCTCTGGACTCGGTCCGGAGGTACCCCGGAGATGGGGCGGAGTCTCCGGCCCAAGGGACCCGGAATCTCCGGCCCTGTGCTTTTCTCAGCCGTGTCGCTTTTGTGTGGTGCGGCTCTGGTAGGGGTCCGGAGCACCGCCGGAGGGTCCCCGGAGTCTCCGGCCTGGCCGGAGTCTCCGCCCCCTGGACCGGACTTTCCGGCCCTCCCCAATGATCCAGCAGACCGGAGTCTCCGGCCTGGACAGTTTCCAACGGCTAGTTTTTGGGGGAGGCTATAAAAAGCCTCCTCCCTCCCCAAAACCTGGTGGCTGGTTTTTGCTCACTTGTTTTCCTCTCTCCTACATTATTGCTAACCTTGTGAGCTTGATTGCTCTCAATCCTTCCAATGATTCTTGCCCAAACTTAGGGATTCAAGAGAGGAGATCTAGATCTACCTTTCCACCAATCAAAATCCCCTCTAAGTGAGGGAAACTCGTGGATCTAGATTTTAGGGTTGCTTTGTGTTCATCCCCTTTGTTCTTCCTCTCTTATTCCCCCCAAAGCATTTGTTGCTTGGTTGGAATTTGAGAGTGAAGGATTTGACCACTTTGTGTGTTCTTGCCTCTTGCATTTGTTGCATCGGGTTGCTCTCCCACGGTGATACGTGAAGATTGAAGGTTGAGAAGCTTGTTACTCTTGGGTGCATTGTGTTCCCAAGAGCTTTGTGCCTCTTGGGTGCATTGTGTACCCTAGACGGTGGTGGTGCCGCGAAGACTTCGAGTTGTGAAGCTTCGGCACGAGTTTGGGAGCCCCCAATTGAGTTGTGGGTGTGTGCCCCAAGAAAGTTGTAAAGGGCTCCGGAATCCGCCTCGAAGGATTCCGATAGTGGAAGGTGAACCAAACCCTTGGGTGCGGTTCATCGGAGAATAGGGTGAGGCCTTTGTGGCATCTTGAGTAGGCCTCTTGTGGCGAGCTCACACCCCTCCAACGAGACGTACTCCCTTAACAAGGAGGAACTCGGGAATACATCCTCGTCTCCGCGTGCCTCGGTTATCTCTATACCCGAGCTTTTACTTATGCAATTTACATTGTGATAGCCTTCGTGCTTGAAGTTTATATCTAGCTATCACCTTGTTGCTTGCCTTGCTTAGCATAAGTTGTTGGTGCACTTTAGGTAAACCTAGAATTTAGGTTGTTGGCTTGTTAATTTAAACACCTAGTTTTATTCCGCAATTATCAAGCCCTAAATAGAAAAAGTGTTAATCGCCTATTCACCCCCCCCTCTAGGCGACATCCGGGACATCGTTTGTTCTTTCAATTGGTATCAGAGCCTCGTCTCTCTTGTTTGGCTTTACCGCCTAGAGAGTAAAGATGTCGTCTAGGGATTTAGTGCACAATTCCTTGTTTAGATTTAATGGCACAAATTTTAATGTTTGGAAAACTCATATGCTTAATCACTTACGGGTCTTGGACCCCAATATTGAGCGTATCTTAGATATAGGTTTTTCTACTCCAAAGGATTACGAAAGTACGACTTTAGAGGATGAGAAAAACTTATATCTAGATGCTCTAGCTTCTAATGAGTTTTGCAAATTTGTGAGTGTTGTAGTTTTCGAGTCAATCATGCCTCTCCGGGATACTCATGAATTATGGACCAAGCTTCAAGAAAAATATGGAGTGTCCAACTCTATTGAGGATGATTGTTCTCCCTCCACCTCCGGCCGTGACGAGCTCTCGTCTTCATCTACTTCACCAAAATGTGGTAAGCCACAAACTAATGTGATGGTGAGTAGTGATAGGTTTTGCAATATTGATAGTGATCTCATTTTTGATGATCTTTTGTCTCTATCTTGTTGCAATGCCTCATCTTTGGACCAAAGCACACATAGCACTATAAATGTCATACATGCTAGTGTTGATAGTCCTTGCATATCATCCAAAAATTGCTTAGATAAATCTAATGATGATATGCTTGCTTTGTCTTGTTCCAATGATAAAAATGCTTGTGTTCCCTCTAACTCTTGCATGAATAATAATGTAGAGGAAACCCAATTAATTGTGGAACAAGATTTGAACTTGAGTAGTTCAAAAATTAATTATTCTTCTTCATCCATCACTCATTGCCTTATGGCTAAATCTTCTTCTAGTAATGACAATGGTAATGATCATGATAATGATAATATTGATGAAGAAGATGATGTGGAAAAGGTTAATGCTCTCCTACAAAATAAAGGTCTAATGATTCTTAAAGCCCTCCCTAACAATAAAAATGCTCAAGCTATTCTCTTTGAAATCATGGAGGCGCTAATTGAGCGCGGGGAGACTATTGAGGCCTTGGAAGCAAGCCTTGAAGAAAGGGTAAGATCGAAAGAGATGATGCTATGGAAAAGGCATCGTTAGAAGATGCTCTTGAGGAAGAGCATGAGACTCGTGCTTCTCTAGAGGAGAAATTAGAATCTATCGAGGAGTCTCATAATGAAATAATTGCTAAAATCATTAAAGAACGTGACCATGCTCATGCTAAATATAAAGTCACGAAAAATGAAAATGCTAGATTAAATGATGATCTTGCCAAGTTGTCTTCCTCTATTCCTAATGTAAATGATGCTTGTGCTACTAACTCTATTTCTTGTGAAGCATCTACTTTGAAGGAGAATGTTGAGCTAAGGGCTCAACTTGAGTTGCTAACTAGCAAGTATAGGGAGTTGGAAGAAAGTCATGAAAAGCTATCTAGCTCTAATGATGATCTTCTAGCGTCCTATGCTAGTCTAAAGTTAGCTCATGAGGCCCTCACCACCAAGGTAACATCTTGTGAGCCTCATGTGGATGATAGCACAACCTTAACCAAAAATGCTATATTGCCATGTGCTAGTCCTAGTAGTTCATCCACTAAAAATGTTGGTACATCATGTGATGAATTACTTTCTTTGCCTTGTTGCTCTAACAATGATGCATCTACCTCCTCTAGTTCTTGTGTTATCACTAACCATGTAGAGAAAAGAGGAGAGCTCAAGGCCCAAGCCACTTCTATGAAGAAAGGCTTGGAAAAGCGTCATGAAGGGAAGCGTGCACTTGACAACATGTTGAGTGTGCAACAATCCCCCAATGACAAGAGTGGACTTGGATTCAACTCCAACAACAAGAACAAGTCCAAGGTTGAGAAGAAGAAGAAGGGCCAAGTTCAAATCAAGAATCCGGCCAACATCATTTGCTTCAAGTGCAAGCTAGAAGGGCACCATGTTCGGGATTGCCCAATGAAGAAGAAGCCTCTTAGTGAGAAGCAACTAGGGAAGCGGCCTCTTGTTCAATCTCGTGCTCAACCACGAGTTGAACAACGACCACCTCCTAAGAAGACTCAAGCCAATGCTCCTCAAGTTGAGGAGCCTATTAAGAAGAAGAAGA
Source organism: Puccinellia tenuiflora (assembly GCA_012064385.1). Lineage (NCBI taxonomy): Eukaryota > Viridiplantae > Streptophyta > Magnoliopsida > Poales > Poaceae > Puccinellia > Puccinellia tenuiflora. Next base: position 96,867 of record QRDG01001185.1, read on the forward strand.
GTCGGTGTTGCTACCTTTGCCGTGGCAAAGGTCATTTTGCTTCTTCATGCACTAACGGTACCTCTTCCTCTCCTATCATAATTGATGATGCATATTCTCTTAGGAAGGATAGAGTTGGCAATGTGTTTGCCAAGTATGTGGGAGCTCAAAGTGGTGGCATGAAAAGCACCATTTGGGTTCCCAAGCCTATTGTGACTAACCTCTTAGGACCCAACTTGGTTGGGGACCAACAAGCTTCAACTTGATCAATAGGTGTTAGTGGAGGACATTGGTGACTTGGCTATTTTTGAAGAATTAAGGGATCTTCATGGTTTTATTTCATCAAGCCAAGTCAATTGGATTATCACTTACCTATCTCATATCCAATGCTTCCTCCTTGCGGTAACTTGTATTTAATTCATATATTCATTGAAAGTTGCTTGCTCCCTTGCATGTGTTAGTTTTGTTCCTAGCATGTGCTTGTATATGATATGCTTCTTTCCTACTTGTCTTGTTGTTCAAGGTTGTGTATGATAGTTGTATATCATGTATGTGTAATTTGTGTGTTGAGCTTTGTTGAATCTTGTGTGGATTTCATTTGGCTCTTTGAGATATTAATGGACTATCCCATTTTGGGGGAGTGATGTGCTTTGTGCACCTCACAAACCTAAAAATATGTGTACATGAGGCACACCACCTAGTATTGATATTTCAATATTATCTAGCTACTATGTGGTATGTCATATTCATGAGAAATTCAAATTCTATAATGTCCATTAATTTCTCTAGTTGGTTTTATTTGCCTCTTGTTTAAAAATAAAATGAATTATCACATTATGGGGGAGTAATAAGCTATGTGCATATTACAATCCCATAAAAATGTGAACATTTGAGGTTTGCCACTTAGAGTTGATATTGTAAATTATCTTATTCCTATGTGGCATGTTTGCTCAATCAAGTTCCAAATTTTCTTGTGGTTATCTTTTGGCTCTTGTTTGCGTGAGTTTGCTTGGGGTGGTTTTTCTCTAATATCCATTTCCATATATTAGTTGAGAAACCATTTGTTTCATCTTATTTTAACCATGGCTTGGCCGGTTGGTTCGAATAGTTGAAACTACCAACAAACCTTTCTCGAAATAAAACGCCATATTTCTCATTTCTTATGTTTTATTTCTTATCTCTTGCCATATGCTTATTTGTTGTGAAGTTGGTCTTGAACATCATTCCTTTATACCACCGAGAAATATCTCTATATACTCCTTGTCCATGACAAGTGATACTAGTAATTGTGGTGGATTTTGTAGACCATCTTCACATTGGCTCTTGCGTTGACTTGCTTTATCTATTGCCTTCCTTGCCTTTTGAATGGATCCTATTTTTCAATTGGTAGTGTTTAGTGTTGTAAATAAAATATGGAGAGTAATGATCCCTTGTGCATGCATTTTGTATTCAAATGCAAATATCAAAGATAATGCATGAATATTGGGGGAGCATTCCTTTTTATTTAGAACACTAACCTATCTATCAATTTTTGATCCTTTCAATTGGCATTTGATTCTTTATCTTGTGTTGGTACCTTCAATTGGTATTAATTGGAATTTAATATCTCCTCCATAGATATTTGTTCCAATTGATATTTATTGTGGGAGTCTTGATACCTTTTTGCTTTATCTTACTTTACTTGATTTCGGTCAAGCTTTATCCTCTTCTTGGTATCTTTTCTCCTAGTTGGTATTTTTTGTTTTTAATTGGTATCTTACTTTCAATTGGTGTCTTATCTCTCATGTGTTGTTTGATTTGATTCCTATTGATATCACACTTCATGTGTTGATGTGTTTTGGAATCAATCATTTGTTGATTTGATTTTTCCTCAATCATGTGTTGATTTGGATTTTGATATAATTTGGACAACCTTTTTGTGTCACACCTTGGTGTGCTCTCTTCTTGGTTTACTTGGTGTTTTTGTCCAAATTGTATCTCGTTTGGTTCTTGAAAGGCTTTGTATGTATATCCTTTAACTTATATATTATGGCATGCTTGTCTTTCTAGTTCCAATATATAGGGGATACTCCACCGAATCCTAAATCGGCTAAGATGTGCATGAAATTCAATTTCATATCCATATGCACATATTTATGTGGAGTGTTTCCTATATATTGTAGTTTATCTAACTACTATGGGACCCAATGAGTTTGGGAACCATTTTGTACTCTAATTGTGTTTTAGGTACAATGGAGATGCATTGGATGCTTGCCTCATTCATAAGGAAGGTGTTCTCACCGTGTGATTGTCGGAGTCAAGCTTTGATGACAAACCAACTCTCATCATCTTCATCGTCAATGCATCTCGGTAACAAGTATCCATCTCATGCATACCTTTCTAGTTTTCAACCTTGTGTAGGTTGCCTCTTGGCATGAAATCTCTTATATGCAATTGTTGTGGTTTTGGCCTTTTCCTTCACTTCATATATCTTTGTGATATGTGTGTTGAATTTGCAAAAACCTTTTCTTCAATTGATATTATTTCCTTGTGATACTTGTTGCCTAACTCAAAGCATCTCCACTATCTCTTGTTCCCTTAGTGATATGTGTGATGCATTTGATATATTTGAAGTTCATTCATATACGATGAGATAAATTTGAGCTATGTGCTATGCTTTTATGCAACAATCTCGTTTGTATATTTATGACTTCCTTTTGGATACCTTGTTCTCCTTTTCCCGAACTATTTCGTATGTATATGTTTCTTTGCGGATGTATATCTTCAATGGTTTGTCTAAATAGAAACCTATACATATGAGAGAGGTCACCTTTTAGTTGGTTTCCTAATTCTTTTGAGCTACCTTGCTTTTATCTATAATTCTTTGGTGGCTCCAAATTTGTCTCATGAGTGCTTGTCTCTTTGTTTATTGGTATTTTTACACACTCATGTATTTGTTGAAGATCTTTCACTTCATGCCTACCATGGTAAGCATGTTGAATTTTATTGGCTAAATGATCTCACTAGCTTTTGTCATTTTCAATTGGTTTTAGTTTCCAATTGGTATCCCTACGCTTGTGAACATATTTCTCTAAAAGATCTTTTTATCTCGGTTGGGCCTATCTTATGATGAATTTTTTTTAAATTGATATCTCCTTATGGCTCAACCACATCTTTGGTGCAAGTGCTATGATTTGCTATTGCAGTATGCACTATTGCACTTGTTGCGTGTTCTAGATGATTTTGGGGGAGCAAGGATGCCATTTTTGTGCACTTCTCCATAGTGCATGAACATTGGGGAGCTTCTCCATTTTTATTTAGAACTCTCGCTTTGGATCTTTTCGATTTCTTTTCTCCTTTGTGGAGATGTTTCAAATGATTTCTTCTTTTGGCAATCTTTGGATCCTCAATATAGTTTGATTTCCTCTCACTATTCGTCAATGAATAAGTGCATTTGATTTCACTCATATTTTGAGAAAGGCACACTTTATAGAGGAACTCATTTTATATTGTCCTTCTAAATTTTTCTTCCCATTTCAGCAATCGATGCCAATGGGGGAGAAGTTTAGAGGGTTTAAGGGAATTTGGGTTTTATGCTTTTGTTGCATTTGCCTCTAATGCGCTTTGCATCCTTGCTAGTGTGTCTTGCAAGGATGCTTTATTTATTATATAAACCCTCTTTAAAAGGGATTGTCATCAAGTACCAAAATGGGGGAGATTGAAAGTGCATGGTTGCCCCCATGCATGGTTTTGGTAATTAATGACAATCTCTATGGACTAATATTTGCATTGAGCTATATTTGTAGGTGTCCATTAGCTTGCTTGTCTCCATTTGTTGGAGTCAAGGTCTTGCTTGTTCTCCATGTGTTGGAGTTGAGGTTAAGGGAAGAAGATTATTTGTTAATCAAGGCCAAGGTGTTCGTCATCAAGACAAAAGCCAAGTGAAGATATGCCGAAGTGGTGCTTCTCCCATCTTGGTGTATGGGGGATCCACATGTGAATCTTCACCAAGCAAAGCGCAATCAAGAAGATGGTTCGTCTTGAGGAGATGAAGATCGTCTCCATCGACCTCAAAGTGGATTAATGCGCAAGGCAAAGGTATGATCTTGATAGGGATTCTTTTTTACCGGTCTCATGATGCTTAGTGAGAGACCGGATTATAGGATAGATAACCGTACTATCAAGAGGGGCTCTCGACCGAGTAACTTGATCGTATCGTTCGTGGAGAGCTCAACCCTTTGCACCCTTGCATCCTTGAAATCATCTTCATTGGTTCTTATTTGACTCTTATCGTGGTGTGGTCTTGGTGCTTGTCGTGCGTGTTATGACAAGGCTAAGATCACCAAAAACGGTTTGCATATGCGTCTTCATTTTGCATCTACGGTATTGGAGATTTTGCCGGTTCATCCTTTTGGAAGGTTTCACCTTTCCAACCCTTTGCAAAATCTCCTTTGCTAGTTTGCCATTTTCAAAGGTTGCTTTTGTCGTCCTCTTTCCAACAAAATTGGTTTTGCTTCATTCGGACTTCAATTGCAAAAGAAACGGCTTTTCGGTTTGCGAAAAAGAGCTTTTAAACTTTCCCCATTTGGTTTTATAATCCATTGTTGGACTATGATGTTTCTCTGTATAATCTTGTTGTGCTCATTGTGATGATTCCAATGAGTCCAAGATTATCGAAAACGGAGTTCATTTGCAAAAGTTATGGGGTTTTGATTTTTCTGTTGGATCTACCCCGGAGATGTCCCGGAGTCTCCGGTCCCACCGGAGTCTCCGGCCCAAATGACCGGAGTCTCCGGCCTCTCTTGTTTTCGCTGCCGAACGTTTTTGTGTGGTGCGTCTATGGACTTGGTCCGGAGGTACCCCGGAGATGGGGCGGAGTCTCCGGCCCCACCGGAGTCTCCGACCCAAGGGACCCGGAATCTCCGGCCCTGTGCTTTTCTCAGCCGTGTCGCTTTTGTGTGGTGCAGCTCTAGTAGGGGTCCGGAGCACCCCCGGAGGGTCCCCGTAGTCTCCGGCCTGGCCGGAGTCTCCCCCCCTGGACCGGACTTTCCGGCCCTCCCCGATGATCCAGCAGACCGGAGTCTCCGGCCACTTAGTCCGGAGTCTCCGGCCTGGACAGGTTCCAACGGCTAGTTTTTTGGGGGAGGCTATAAAAAGCCTCCTCCCTCCCCAAAACCTGGTGGCTGGTTCTTGCTCACTTGTTTTCCTCTCTCCTACATTGTTGCTAACCTTGTGAGCTTGATTCCTCTCAATCCCTCCAATGATTCTTGCACAAACTTAGGGATTCAAGAGAGGAGATCTAGATCTACCTTTCCACCAATCAAAATCCCCTCTAAGTGAGGGAAACTCGTGGATCTAGATTTTAGGGTTGCTTTGTGTTCATCCCCTTTGTTCTTCCTCTCTTATTCCCCCCAAAACATTTGTTGCTTGGTTGGAATTTGAGAGTGAAGGATTTTGACCACTTTGTGTGTTCTTGCCTCTTGCATTTGTTGCATTGGGTTGCTCTCCCTACGGTGATACGTGAGGATCGACGTTGAGAAGCTTGTTACTCTTGGGTGCATTGTGTTCCCAAGAGCTTTGTGCCTCTTGGGTGCATTGTGTACACTAGACGGTGGTGGTGCCGTGAAGACTTCGACTTGTGAAGCTTCGGCAAGGTTTGGGAGCCCCAATTGAGTTGTGGGTGTGTGCCCCAAGAAAAGTTGTAAAGGCTCCGGTATCCACCTCGAAGGATTCCGATAGTGGAAGGTGAACCAAACCCTTGGGTGCGGTTCATCGGAGAATAGGGTGAGGCCTTTGTGGCATCTTGAGTAGGCCTCTTGTGGCGAGCTCACACCCCTCCAACGAGACGTACTCCCTTAACAAGGAGGAACTCGGGAATACATCCTCGTCTCCGCGTGCCTCGGTTATATCTATACCCGAGCTTTTACTTATGCAATTTACATTGTGATAGCCATCGTGCTTGAAGTTTATATCTTGCTATCACCTTGTTGCTTGCCTTGTTTAGCATAGGTTGTTGGTGCACATAGGCGAGCCTAGAAATTAGGTTGTTGGCTTGCTAATTTAAACACATAGTTTTATTCCGCAATTATCAAGCCTTTAATTAGAAAAAGTTTTAATCGCCTATTCACCCCCCCTCTAGGCGACATCCGGGACATCATTTGTTCTTTCACCACCTCCATGGTAACATAGAAGAGGAATAGAGGAGGGAGGAAATCATGACAGTCGAATCAAGGCAAAACTCCACTCCACATATCTACTGCAGGGGAATCCCCTAGCCATCTCCTTCCCAACCCCCATTGGCAAGAATATAGGACGACAACATGCACATCTTGATGAGGGAATACCGAACAGGGTAGGCCCACAATGTGGGAACCATCAAGCAAGCCCATGGCGGCACATTGTCTACTTCGGGCTTACACGAAGCAAGGTTGTGCCGGATCTCACCATGTTGGTCTAGTAGGAGCCATCCAAACGAACGACATGCAAGAATTGGAGTAGGCGGCAGTAAGATATTAGCGGGCTCCTACTAGGACTCATCCGAAAGTACTCAAAACACATATATAACCCTAGCCTAGCTGCATATACAAGGCCTACATGGGAACCCCTAGAGGTAAGCTTTAAGTATCGTGTGATGTACACTTTAATCGATCTACAAACCATAATATCAGATAAGAAGGAATAGGTCCTTAGCTCCATTGCAAGGGGCTGAATTTTGGTACATCGTGTGTCAATCTCGCTTCAGAAATTCCTGCATCGCTTAGATACACACCACGATCTTAGCCACCCCTATGGCTACTGCCATGACTTTCTCATGACACATCCGACGCAAAGTAGATCGATCTATTGTAGCAAGAAAAGGGAGGAACAAACCATGGAGCTACTACATCGGAAGAGGTGCGTCGCCATGGATCCGTACGTGAGGTGCTGGCATAAGAGCCACCCCAACCACCCATCTACCCATCTCCTCGATGCCAAACACTTGAGGAAGAACCTGGGTGAATATGGATCAGTGCGCCTCTTTATTCATTGTGAAGAAATAAAAATGAGAAACCCTAATACTACTGACAGCCTCCAGACCTCCACCCACTTGATGTCGGCCAATATGGCCACCGACGACAGGAGGGAGAGAAGGCGGTTGGTGAGATTAGAATTAATTATTGTGTTACTTCGTAAAGGAGATGTTTGCATCTACCCAACATTGTTGGATGCGACTAGGGCTCACCTGGTGGAGAACTGGCTTGATTATCCTTGAGGTCAAACAAATCTTAGTCGAAGTTCATGTTTATATATCTAGAAAAAACCTAATTGCAACCCTGTGTAATTCCTAGCTAGCACGAATAACGATGCTAATCCAATTGGAACAAACTCTAAGTTAATCCATATATATTTATTTTTCAACTGCAACTTATGTATAACTAAAAAAAAATCGGTTGCAACTCATGTATAACTCCTGGATTGGCACTCATCATAATTCAATTCCAATAACATGTGAAAGACTTTTTTAATATAAAATTTAAACCGTAGAGGCTTCCCTTATGGTAAAGTAGCTCAAAAAACAGTTAGAAAAAAAGTAGCTCAAAAAATAACAGGTGAAGTCTATTTTTTTTAGCAAAACTTTTTTTTGAGGGTTAAAAAAAAGGTGAAGACTTGATCGTGCTTTTTTTTTGAGGAATAATCGTGCTGTAAAGTTAACAGGGAATTAGCAGTCCCGTTTTCAAAGGAAAGGTTGGGTGATTGGGCTGGAGCCCGGCCCGCTGGTGATCTGTTACTCCGACTCCGAGCCTCACTCGACCAGAGCTCTGTCCCTTCATAAGGTCCCGACCGCACCAGCTTCATCATCCCCGATTATAGGTGGCCAAATGGGCCGTGCCAGCCGGGCCGGCCCGAGGCACGGGAAATTTGGCCCGGCCCAGGCACGGCACGGCACGAAACTAAACGGGCCGTGCCCCGGCACGGGCCCGCTTCGTGCCGTGCCCAGCTCCCGGTCGCGGCCCGTGGGCCGGCCCGGCACGGCACGATTAGTTTTTTTTAATTTTTTTAATTTTTTTTACCTATTTTTTTTTTCAGTTTTTGGGCCGTATTTACGCTAAATGGGCCGTGCCCGGCCGTGCCTGGCGTGCCTAACGGGCCGTTGTTGGGCCTCCGTGCCGTGCCCGAGCTCGCGTCGCGGCACGCGGGCCGGCCCGGCACGGCACGAATGGCTAACGTGCCTAACGGGCCGTGCCTTTCCCGTGCCGTGCCGGTTGCGTGCCAGGCCGTGCCGGGCCGGGCCGGCACGTTTGGCCACCTATATCCCCGATTCGAGAGACAAGAGTTCCAAATCGAGCTTCCCGAACGAAATTCCCCCAGATTTCACAGCCGATCAGATCCACCGATGGCCGGCGAGGAAGGTCCGCTCACCATCGAAATCAGGGCGGCGGATGAGAAGGTCGCCGCCGGCCAGAAGGGTCCGTTCCTGAATCCATGCGTGGCCATTCATCTGTCAGCGATGGCCGGCGAGCTGAGGAGCAAGAGGAAGGCGTCGGAGGCGGCGGCCGGCGAGGAGTGCGCCGCCAAAAGGAAGGTGGAGGCGGCGGCAGTCGAGCAGGCTCCGGAGAGAAAGATGACTCGGCTGCCGCAGGAGGAGGTCTTGCGGGTCCTTACACGTGCGGTGGACGACCGTATCCCTTACGACTTCGCTTCTCTGAAGCGCAAGAACCCCTCCTTGCTGCCCTCGCCGGAGGAGCAGGAGGACGAGTCGACGGTGCATCTCTACGCCGCCGCCCGCACGTTTTACGCCGGCAGAGAGAGGCTTGCCAGGTTCCAGGCCTTTGTCCGCGGTGAGTACGAGAAGCGCGGCTACGTGGAGGTGGAGGAGGACTTCCTCGCTCGCAGGGCGCAGGTCAAGGCGTGGAGCGATGCAGCACGGGCCAGGGCACTGAAGGGCTTAGCTGTTTCAGACCAAGACGAAGACTAGATCGAGCTCCTCGATGGGAGAATCATGCGGCATATTAAGCTATCAGGATTCACTTGTTGCACATCTCCGTTATTATATCATCTGTTTATGCACACATCGGTCTGTGATGGTGTGCTAATTAAGCCATAACAAATACGTAATCCATTTGAGTTATATCCCTCTGTTCTGCTCTTAGGTTGCAGAATTGTAAGTGTGTTAACTTTGATGGATTAGGACCAGTACTTGTTATATTGCTGTCTGCTTTGCTCAAAATAATGTTAGGCTCCCTTCTGATCTGCCCACAACTATGATCCTCATCGTTAAGATTCACTTACGGAGGAAAGAGGAGACAGAGCTTGCCAGGAAAGAACAAAAAGAGAGAAGCCAGAAATATTGTTACTATTTGGGCCAATTTGTATGGCATTTGACAAAAGAGTATTCAGGCAGAAAGTATCATGACAGTGAACGCGTGCAAGACAACATTGAAATTTGGTTCTTCCTAATTTAGTAACATCTTATGATATGACGACATGGAATTCTTGACTGAAAATGAAGTAAACGAATGTGTGTGCACACATCTTTCACAAGGAAGCCAGCAAAAAGTAAGATAATTTTGTCTGGAAACTGCTGCCATTGTTATGAATTTACATTCGGTGATCAAGAAACACATGAGCTGATTGTCCCATCACTGACAACCTTCAATAGTACGCCTTCACCAAGGTTTGAACCTGAACGTGAAGGCACTCAACTCTGGAACTGAACAAGGAACAGAGGAAACAGATTTGGTGCCATCCAAAACTCTGTTATTTATTCAGAAAGGAACAAGGACGTGCCATCCCAGATGGAAATCCCTAACTGAAAAAACACCAAGTCTGAACTAACTGAATTCAAACACTAAACTGCTAGACTAGATTACTCCAACAAAGGTTTGTTCTCTTTGCCCTGTTCCTTGTTTCAACCGAAACATTTGATGATAAATAAATCCATTTTCCTTTTTACATTGTGATGGGACTGTTCATGCAGACAGTTTCCTAAGATAGGGATTTCAATTTGCCCTTTTTTCAACTGAAAGTTTGGCTGCCAATGTTTCGTCTCCTAAGCAGTTAATCAGCCCCATCATTCCTGTTCGAGATGATCAACCCCTTAGAGATTCTAGTCCAGATTTTATGCTATCAAGCAAGAAGACTACCGAAAGGATCTGAACCTGCGTACTGATAGCATTCCCTCCTCCCAATCCTAGTAAGACATCATGAACTGAACAACGTCTTGATTAACAAAATCAAAGAGTAGGCCACCCAACTAAAAATTGTGTAGTAAATGCACTGTAGTATCTTATTTTTGAACAACCAACTGCTCAAGTCTGAGAAATATGTCAATATGGAGGAATGATACAACTAGAGGGACTAAAGTTGCACCTGACCACCTGTGGAAACAGGGGCAGGGAAATTCGGAAGAATGCACATGGTCACACAAAGCATCAAAATACCATCAAAATACCATCAAAACATTCTGCAACATTTGACAACTGAGGAGAAATATGCGTATACACTTAGTATTTAGTTTTGAACAACCGACTTCTCAAGTCCGAGAAACATACTAATATGGTATGGTATCTACTGTCATTTTCAAGGAAATGTACAAATATCTTCATTCAAGCTACTGCCTCTCAGGTTCCCTTAGCGATGCATACGGAAGCAAATGCTCTTCTTCTTGCGGGTGTGGTGATAATATTTGGAAGCATATCAGCTCAGAAACCACTCGGGGATGGGGGGATAACTACCTTTGGCTAATCTAATTTCTCGTTGCATCTCCCTACACTTGTTTATTCGAGCTCTGAAGTTATGCCATAACTCATCAATTTCTTCTTGCGTGGTTCCGGCACTGTTTGACAGCTCTGTAATCAATCCATGTTGAATATCCATCGACTCAAACTCCGCATAGAGATCAAACGATTTGAACAAAATGAAATCATCATCTAGCAGTTCAACCTGTATGATTTTCAGAATTTTGTTAAAATAACAGGGCACACAAATTTCAGAAACTCGTCAGCAAAAAGGGGTTATAGGCAACTATGACAGCAAAAAAGGGTAGGAAAACAGACATCACTTCCATCCAAAGCATGGTGATGAGCAAAGACGATGACTGTAATGAAGATGACAGGCCTATGAAACCACCACCTCGGGTAAGTCAAAATTACCTTGACAGCCCAACGCATGGTGATGAGCATAGACGATGACTGTAATGAAGATGACAAGCCTAAGAAACCACCACCTCGGGTAAGTCAAATTTACCTTGACAGCCCTCGTAGTTGTCATGCGAAACATGTTTTGTAATGTGTATTGCATGCATATCGAGTAAAACAAGGAGGGCTTTTGAGAGTTCATTATTTAGCAGGTCACCATGAACTATGAGTACCTTNCTGCTTTGTGTCTTGCAGCTCCTAGTAATGCTGCTGCCTGGCTGCAGCCACAACCCTGACTCGTTTCCCTACAGCACTCACTCCGCAAGTGCCGCTGTTCCCTCCAGGACCCGACGCTGCTTGCTCACCTGACACCTGCAGCTTGTCGCACTCGCACTGCTGGCCGCCGGGTAGCTGTGTCTTCTCCTCCAGGTGCTTGCTGCCCCTCACCTACGGGAGATGGGACGCCCCCTTCTCCACTCCTTGCTTCCGGAGCTCCGCCGCCAGCAATTTGCCGATTCACCACCGGCAGTGACCCGGCGTCACCTGTTGCTCTGATACCATGTCGGATTGGGGGAATTTTCTGGAATCAATCTTACTCCTCTATTCCTTCTTCCCTATCTGATAAGTACAAGACTATGTTACAGTTTCGTCCTTACAAACTTCTAGTTTTCCAAATAAGGACTCCAACATTTTGTCTGGAGCATTCGTGCTTGACTGGACATCTAAGCTTGACGGGAATCGATAACCACTGCTCTCTGTTGTAATCTGCCAACCAGAAACCGACCCAATCGAAATCGTAAGGGTACATGATTGCAAAACAAATCAAGACACATTTATTAAAAAGAAAATCATACATTGGTTCTATGTGTGCTAGTAGAAGGTCCCGAATAGTCCAAGATTCTTTGGGCAGTGTCACGGCACAGCTCAACAAAAATTACCTGCACGTTGAAAGGAAGCAGTGGGCTAAAATGTAATGACAACGAATTGATTCTGTGAAAACAAGGTTAAGCTAATAGTAACCTCATCGAGGGGCTCTATCGAACCAGTCATATCTTTTTGCAGCGGCAAGACAAAATTTGCTGAAACGAAAAATATGCATAACTTAGTGAATGTTAGCATAGTACAAACCAACGCACAGCCAGAAAACAATAGCAATACATATACCTGCTAACTGGACAACTCTCTCTTCAGGCACTTCTTTCCAGGTTGCGAGGAAACGCTTTCTTGAACGTCTTTTGAGTTCCTTTAAAGATGGAAATACTACGACAGCAGTCTGACATATAAAGGGAAAACACATCAATATAATTAGGAGCAGGAGCTCTACTTTTCGTGAAAACCATACAAAGGAGTGAAAAATAAGAAACTGCCTCTTACTTTGCGATGTTTCACAAATGGTGACAGAGTCCTTATCCGTTCAATTTTGTTTAAATGTGTTCGGTCTATGATGTAATTGTGCGGGATCTTTGCTGCTATGCGTATCAACGTGTTAAGAATTGTGGCAGCTTGGTCCATCCAATAATCAAGACGTGCATCATAGTTGTGCTTACGCAACAATCTTGTAAGCTGCAAGGAGTTAAGTAAAATGTAAAGCAATTCAAAATAAAAGGGTAGATGTACAACAGTACAAGTTGAAGCTGGAGTTTTGAGAAAGGTTCCATTCAGTTCGATGGTTCAGACATTCAGGTACATGTGAAAATCTGAAGCTATAACTCTTACCAAGGCTCAGGTATTGTGTAATGCTTAGGTAATTTGCTATTTTCTTTTACTACATGGACAATACTTCAACATTTGATACACCTTTGTGCACTACATACTAGCTCTTTATCTTAGAGCTCTTATTGTAGTCCGATAAATATTCATAAGCTGTGTCCCCTCTAAATGGGCTACAATAAGAGAAACAAGATATAAAAGAAGGGACACCAGATACTGTTTGGTAGGAGCTAGGGTTCTACCGGGTCTAGGGCAGAGGTTGTAGGGGAAGGAGGGCATTGTACGCGGGCGATCTCGCTGCCGACGGCGGCTGGGCGCCGTCGTGCACGAGGAAGGAGGCGGCGCAAGGAGAGGAGGCGGCTAGGGTTTAGGGTTCCGGCTCCTCTGGGAGCCGGGCAACAGAAATATTCTTATTGCTTGCCTTTCCACGGAGTCTTTACAACTGTTTATATAATGAAAATAAGATAACTTGTGGGCCAAGCCCCTAACTAAACCTACCTAGTGGGCCTCCTCCGGGTATAAGTTACCCCGGTCATAACATCTCTCCCTGCCTGCGCAAACAACTCGTCCTCGAGCTGGAAGTCGGGGTAGTGTTGGCCAGTGGCGGAGCTTGAAATAAATCCATGGGCGGGCCATACTAAAAGAACACAGATAAAAATTGCCCGAAGTCCTTAATCATGGTTCTGTTGATGCTGTTCTAGTTTATGGAAGGGCAAAGGATTATTTGCTGTCGCTCAAGAATCTTCAGTTTCACTTGTCTCAGCACTTTTTATTTTCAACACAAAAGCAATTCCTTTCCCACGGCTGTTGGCCATTGCAATTTGGAAAATTGATGAAAAAATTCTCAATGCAGTGAACAATAGATGATATGCTAACTAAGAATTTGGGGGAAAGAAAGAAGATAATCTGGGTAGGTAAATTGGAGAGGTCGAAGGGGATCGATTTGGTCGCAGCCTCTGCTACCGGCTGCTAGAACTCATGCCGGTCCCGTGCCTACAGGCAGTGGCAACCCCCAGTCCTACCTGGCTGCTGGCAACGGCGCGGCGCTGATGTGCCTCCTCTGCTCCACCACTCCCCCTCTTTCCTGTCCAAATAGCTAAATCTAGCGAGGCGCCCTCACGGCCATGGATTCTATCGACAGAGATCAGAGGAACAATCGACTGGAAGACAGTCGCAGCAGAGGCAATGCGTGCTAATGGGCTGGGCCTCAGATACCTAGGAGTTAATTATTTTCTTGTAAAAGTCTTGGGCGGGCCATGGCCTAGTTAGGCCCCAACGAAGCTCCGCCAGTGGTGTTGGCGGAACTCGTCACGCTGCTCCCAAGTGGCCTCCTCCTCCGAAAGGCCCACCCACTGAATCAACAAGTACCACACTCCACGACGTAGCTGGGCCCACAACACCTTCGCCGGGCTCGGAAGAAGGGGCCCGTCAGAGGTCGGAGGGAGCGCGGGTGTGGCCGCCGGTGTCTCCCCACGGAAGGGCTTCAACAGCCCCACATGAAAGACGTCGCGGATGCGAGCTCCGGCTGGAAGCTGAAGACGGTAGGCCAACTTCCCGATGCGCTCCAAGACGGCAAATGGCCCGGCGTAGCGAGGACCCAGCTTGCGCTTCGCACGCGGGTCCAGGGACTGAGTAGAGCGGTGACGGAGGCGCAGCCACACCCAATCGCCCACCGCGAACTCCGCCTCACGATGGTGGCCGTCGTAGTAGTGCTTGGCCAGCCGCTGAGCCTGAATGAGGCGTTGGCGTACCTCCGCAAGCATCTCATCGCGGCTGCGAAGAAGATCTCCCGTCGCTTCCGTCCGAGCGGTCGTCAGGTCAACCGGCAGCATGGGCGGGGGCGGACGGCCGTATACCACCTCAAATGGCGTGGCGCGCAGGGCGGAGTGATAGGAGGTGTTGTAGCAGTACTCCGCCCACGCGAGCCAATCCACCCAAGCGCGAGGACGATCACCTGTGACACAACGCAAATACATGGCAATCACCTTGTTGACCACCTCTGATTGACCGTCCGTCTGAGGGTGGAAGGCCGTGCTCAAGAGGAGTTTCACTCCCGCCATCCGGAAGAGATCGCGCCAGACATGCCCCGTGAACACCGGGTCCCGATCGCTGACGATCGAAGAGGGAAACCCGTGGAGGCGGACAGTGCCTTCGAAGAAGGCACGGGCCACGAACGCGGCGGTGTAAGGATGGCCGAGCGCGATGAAGTGAGCATACTTGGAGAAGCGGTCGACGACCGTGAGGATGACGGACTTGCCGCCCACCTTGGGGAGGCCCTCGATGAAGTCCATGGAGATATCAGCCCAGACCTGAGAGGGCACCTCCAAGGGATGCAGCATACCATCCGGCCGCAGCGTCTCCGTCTTGTTGCGCTGGCACGTCACACAGGACCGCACCCAGTCCCGGACCAGGGCCCGATCACCGGGGATGTAGAAGTCGGCGCGGAGACGATGGAGGGTTTCTGCACACCCTCGTGGCCCGCCGAGTGTGCCATCATCAGCACCTGGTGACGGAGGTCATCGTGGTCCAGCACGAAAATACGACGTCCATGCAGGAGCAAGCCATCTGCCAAGCGCCACGGCTCCGCCAGGTCCCCAGCATCAAGTTGCTGCCGAAGGAGCTGAGCGTCGGGCGCTGCCGCGGTGGCCCGACGGATGTCGGCGAAGAGGGCGAAAGTGGGCCCCGAGCGGATGCAGAGCGCCGCCCCCTCGGAGTCGCCGACGGCTGCGTCGTGGTCGGCATTGCAGCGAGAGAGGGCGTCGGCCACAGTGTTAAGGCGGCCCGGACGGTACTCGACGGTGAAATCGAAGCCAAAGATCTTGCTGATCCACTGATGTTGCGGCATAGTAGACAGCCTCTGGTCCAATAAGAACTTGAGGCTGTAGTGATCCGTGCGAATCCGGAACGATCGGCCCCAAAGATAGGGCCGCCAATGGCGCACTGCCTGCACCAAGCCAATGAGCTCCTGCTCATAAGCCGCGAGCTTAAGATGGCGCATGGCGAAAGGCCTACTGAAGAAGGCGAGCGGTCCGTCGCCCTGATGAAGGACGGCGCCGAACCCCACACTGGAGGCGTCGCAGTCCACGATGAACGGGCGGTCGAAGTCAGGCATCTGAAGAACGGGACCCGTCGTGAGGGCCCCCTTCAGAGCCTCGAATGCCGCTGTCTCCTTCGCATCCCAGGCAAAGGCATCGCGACGCAGCAGGCGGGTGAGTGGAGCCGCGATGAGGCCATACTCCCGGATAAATTTCCAGTAGTACCCCGTGAGGCCGAGGAAGCCGCGAGAAGCCCGTGGGGAGTGTGATGTCGGCCAGGCCGCGACGGCCGCCACCTTGTCGGTATCCATAGCAACCCCCTCGCCCGAGAGGACGTGGCCGAGGTAGGCGACTGAAGTTGTACCGAACGAGCACTTCGAGCGCTTAAGATGAAGATGGTGCACTCGAAGCTCGTTGAAGACGATGGCGATGTGCTGAAGGTGCTCTGCCCACGAGGCACTGTAAATAAGAATGTCATCAAAGAAAACGAGCACAAACCGTCGCAAATAGGGCCGGAGGACGTCGTTCATCAATGCCTGGAATGTCGCCGGGGCGTTGGAGAGGCCAAAGGGCATCACCAAGAACTCGAAGTGGCCGTGATGAGTCCGAAACGCCGTCTTGGCGACATCAGCCGGATGCATCCGCACCTGGTGGTAGCCCGACCGGAGGTCGATCTTGGTGAAGAAGCACGCCCCATGTAGCCCATCCGTGGAGGTGAAGGGGAGGCGGCCGAGCTCCGCCAGTCGGCTCTCGCGGACCGGCGGCCCGAAGCGAAGGAGGCATAGCTCGCGGAACCGCTCCCAAGAGGGCATGCCGCCGTCATCCTGCTCGAGGGCGTAGTACCACGTCTGTGCGGCGCCCCGGAGGTGATAAGAGGCGAGCCAAGTGCGGTCCGACGCGAGGGTGCGTTGCCCGCGGAAGAACTGCTCGCACTGGTTGAGCCAGTTGAGGGGGTCGTCCGTACCGTCGTAGGTGGCGAAGTCGATCTTGGCGAATCGTGGCGGCGTCTGTGTATGACCGCCATGGCCAGATGGCTCGTCGCGGCCCGTGTATGGACCCGCGGAGCCCGACGGGGCGCTGTATGGTAGGGTGGGCACCGGCTGGTCCCCAGCCGTAGTGTAGACCGGAGGCGGCGACGACCCAGACAGCCAGGCCGGGAGCGGTGACGGCGATGGTGGGAAGCGGACATGCTGGATTGGAACACCTCCCGGTGTGGTCGGAGCCGGCCCGGTGCTGAGGGGCGGAGGGACCTGCAGCGGCAGCGGCAGCGGCAGCGGCTGCTGCATGGGGGCGGTCGGCGCGGGGGGCGCTGCGAGGGTCGGCGACTGCCACTGCGGCCACGGCAGGGAGGTAGAGGGCGGCGGCTGGAACGCCACGGGGGCCGCCGAGAACGGCGAGAACCATGGCAGGGCCGGCGGACCGGTGGTGGCGGTCGGCGGCGGGTGTTGCGGCGGCCCGTAAGGGATGGCCAAGTACAGCCGGACGAGGTCGTTGAGGACCCCGGTGATCTCCGCGGGGGTGTAGACGACAGCTACCGACGCGGCGGCGGAGGCTGGCATGGTGGCGACGCCGACGGCGGAGGCCAGCAGCGCGGATGGTGGGGGCGGTGGCGGTGGCGGTGGCGTGGTGGTGGTGATCGGTGTCGGTAGGGAGGTGGTGGGCGGTGGCGAAGACATGATCGAACAAGAGCAATCTGATACCAAGGTGGTAGGAGCTAGGGTTCTACCGGGTCTAGGGCGGAGGTTGTAGGGGAAGGAGGGCGTTGTACGCGGGCGATCTCGCTCCCGGCGGCGGCTGGGCGCCGTCGTGCACGAGGAAGGAGGCGGCGCAAGGAGAGGAGGGCGGCTAGGGTTTAGGGTTCCGGCTCCTCTAGGAGCCGGGCAACAGAAATATTCTTATTGCTTGCCTTTCTATGGAGTCTTTACAACTGTTTATATAATGAAAATAAGATAACTTGTGGGCCAAGCCCCTAACTAAACCTGCCTAGTGGGCCTCCTCCGGGTATAAGTTACCCCGGTCATAACACTGTTCAACAGTGAATTGCCCATTATTAAGTTACACAAAAAAGAATTGTTCATCTACCCTTATGATATACTACCATCTGCTCCAAAAATAAACATAGAAGCATGCTGGGACTTGAAATAAGATAAAAAAGAAGGGACAACATAAACTGTTCAACAGCGAATTGCCCATTATTAAGTTAACAGAAAAAAAGAATTGTCCAGTTCCAGGCTTCCAGCTCCAGCGATGTTTAACACAAAACTGCATCGAAATTAAGAAGTCTGAGCAAACCCATTCAAGCAGATTTGTGTTGATGTCTTAGAAATGCTAGATGACACTCAAATATTTCCTACACAACTTAGTAAGTTGAGCGAGATTGTGGCATAACCTTCATCTGGTCCAATGCAAGGTTAGTTCCGAGAAGGACGAAGCGTTTCTCCGGATGTTCCTTGACCCACTTCTCTGCCCATGTAGATTTCCCCGAAGCTGGGAGACCAACCATCAACAGAAGTTCACAATCCCCTTCTTCTGCAAAGACAGGCCCAGACACCGCATTCCCATCGGCACAAGCTGAGGACCATGGCTCATAACCTTCAACCGGCTCCAACCCATCCTCCCTGCTGAACTGCATCTCGACAACAACATTCTTCAACAGCACATGTGGGAAGATCGCCGACTCCCATGTCATTGGCCTCACAGGAGCATCAACCAGACCAAGACCCGTCACGCCTGCATTGAACACATGGGCTTGAGCAAGTGTAACAAAAAAAATCTTCCTCGGCTTGGAACCATCCTACACAACAGGTTACAAGTAATTAGCATGAACATTTCATGTGGAAATAATGAAAATGCAACGTAGAATACACACCGTACATACTGATTGAACCAAATCTTTACCATTCCATGAGAGCATGATGTAAAAAATAATATAACCAGACAAATTCCTGAAGATAGATGAATGCATCTTCATTATGTTGAACAGTAAATAGATAAGGCAATGCATCTGAGTTAACATCGAAAGATATTTACCTGTTTGGACTACAATGATCGCAATAAGAGTTGTATGTCCTGACACCCTTGTTGTTGCCTTACATCTCGTTTTCATCTTGCTCTGATGTCTACGCACTACTGCCTCCAAGGCTCGTGTTGTAGAAGAAGCCGGCAGGCGCCATCCTCCAGTCCGCCCACGGCGTCGAGACCGAGATGCAGGTCAAGCAGGGTTAATTCTTGAAAGATTGGCTGTGAAATTAGTTGAAGTAATTTCTTTAGTTGAAGTGAACTGCTTGGACACCCTGATTTGCTTCCGACATGATGTGTGTGCAGCTGTCCGTTAGGTGGTACGTATGTGCGTTTCATGGCGGTGGTTTACTTTTTTCTCATAAAATGTGTAGAGATCTGTTCTTTCCAAGTGTTTTTCGTGGCACAATGCACATCTTTCATTATAAAGTGGCTGATAAAGAACCTTTCTGTGCAATACATTGCAAGACCTAATTAATAATAATAGATAATGATTTAAAAAATAGATACATCTGTGAACTAAACCAGAGGGAATACTATTTACTCATATGCTATTCAAGCGGTGTTGCATACTTGTGAGAACGAGCTGGTCTCAACCGTCAGAAATGAAGGCTGAGTTTGGAGTGCGTCAAGATTTTCCATATTCTGCTGCACAATAATTGTATTGTTGTTGTGACATCAATATAAAACTCACGTGGAATTGTGGCATCCCAAACATGTAGTGTTTGCATGTGTTAGTCCTGGTCTGCAATTAATCGGACGAGACATATTTGTAGAACATATATATGAGTTCATTGATCACTATGGCCGTCCCTTTGTTGAAGAAGTAGTAGCTATGTAAGATTAAAAAGAATTAATTTAGTCATGTAGATCAGTAGATGTGATTGGCGCAGTCGCACCTTCTATTTCTTCAAATGCTACATATTTTTAATTCTACCTACTCTGCATATTATTTTCTGCATATTTTTTACTGCCTCTTTTGGTGTAGTTCAGTAGTTGTGCTCTCTACCCTTCCAGTTTAGCAATGGCATACAGCAGCTATCAGGATTCACTTGGTGCACATCGCCGTTATTATTATTTATGCACACATCGTTCTGTGATGATGTGCTAATTAAGCCATAACAAATAGTTGTTGAGTTATATATCCCTCTGTTTCCTGTTCTTAGGTTGGAGAATTGGGAGTGTGTTTTTCTGTGTGTTAACTCTGATGGATTAGGACCAGTACTTGTTACATTGGTGTCTGCTTTGCTCAAAATAATGTTAGGCCTTCTGAACTTCCCACAACTATGTAGAGAGAAACCAGAAGAGTGTTCTATTTGGGCCAATTTGTACGAAGAAAAAAAGAAAACCAGACAGAAAGTATCATGCCAGTGAACACGTGCAAGCCAACATTGAAATTTGGTTCTTCCGAATATAACATCTTATAGTACGCCGACGACGGTGAAATTCTTGACAGAAACCAGCAAAAGCTAAGATAATTCCGTCTGGGAACTGATGCGGCTGTCATAGATTTATTTACATTCAATGATCAATAAACACATGCGCACACGTGAAACTGAATACTCCATAGCTGGGATAGATCGATCACTAAGAGCATCTCCAACCGCACCTCCAATTTGTTTACGACACCTCTCTAATTTATGTCTAATTTGGGTATGTCAGGACATTTGTTTGGCACATTTTTGTGTGCCTCCCACATATGCACCTAAGTCTGGGCGTTCGGTCTGTTCGGTTTGCTCGGTCCGGTTTCTTCCATCTTTGAGAATTTCGGTCATCTAGAAATGCTACCCTGGTCTTTCGGTCTTTCCATATTCGGTCTTCGGTTTTTTGGTCCGGTTTACGGTCATGACCATATGGACCAAATAGAGAAAATGAGACATAATATTCTTTTTTTCTTTAGATTTCAAATAGCACAAGTATATCAAAATGGCAGCACAACGTCATGAGCATTCCAAGAATTTCAATTTGCTGGACAGATAAATGGCACAAAACCAAATAGATGTACTAGTGGCGGAAAAATAAAACAAACAGAGCACATAACCAAGCATTCCAACCAATTATGCTTTGTTTTTAGCTGTGTACAAAACAAGCATGGTCAGAACGGTTCCGTGCATGCGGTGTGTGCATATGCATACAGCATACGTACAAAATAGATGCTAGTATATGAGAAAAATAAAACAAGAAGAGCTAATCCTTCGGGAATTAAAATATTCGGTCAGAACGGGTATTTCGGTCTCTTGACAATGAAGACCGAATAAACCATATTTAATTCGGTCTTTGAGTTTCTGGGACCGTATTTAATTCGGTCATTACGCTTTCAGTCTCGGTTTTTTCGGGTTCGGTTTTTATGACCACTCGGCACTCCCCCAAAACAAAAAGAAACAAAAAAGCCAAAAGATCAAAAGGTTCAAATTTTCATTCAAATTTTGTTTTATTTTACAAGATTTTGAATCAAATTAAACCTAAAGCTAACTCTAATCCTACTCGTCGTCATCCCAATTGAAGCTCGCATCGCTGGCATTGTCGTCGTCGTCGAGGATGACGAGGGTGGAGGAGGAGGCAGCACAGGAGGGGGAGGTGCCGCCCCAAGGCGTACGGGAGGTGGATGCGTCGTCCCGAGGCACCCGAGAGGTGGAGGCGCCGTCCCGACGCGCCGGTAGAGGTGGAGGCCGATGCCATCTACGCCGGCGCCATGATGGTCTCCAGGAGGCTGGGTCACTCCTTCTCGATCTATGTCGCCGACTCCACCAGAGCCCAGTTCATGCCAGGGAAGTCGCCGTCGCGCACCTCGTCCCACAGCGGCGATGACACGATGTAGCCCGCTGGAAGCTCCGGATTCTCGTCCGTCGGCTCCTCCTTCACCTCCCGCAGTGTGTCCTGGCGGCGGCGCGGGTGGAGACGACCGCACGGTGAGGACTGACGATGTTGGACATCCCGTATGACCACTCTGCCTCTTCTACGGCCATCGCCTCCTCTGTTGCACCACCGTTATGACACCACGCGAAGCAGGCGGTGATGCGATGTTGACGCTTCGATGACGACGTTGATTGTGCTGTAAACTTAACGTTACCAATCCCGTTTTCGGCCTCCTTTGATTCATAGGATTTACTAACGAATGTTGTAGGATTTCAACCTTGTGAATTTTTTCCTTCCCAAGTTGTTTGATTCACAGAATACAATCATGTAGGAAATATTCTCGTAGGGAATTTGTAGTGTATTTTTTACAGAAAAACTAACATTAGATTGAACCCGTAGGAAAATCCTTTGGCTTATTCCTATGCCTATAGGATTCTACGGTACAGGCCGACTCAATCCTACACAATTCATATCTCTCTATTTTCTGCAAATTCTTTTTTTTTGTGAGAATCTTCTGCACAATTTCTATCCCTCTATTTTTCCTAATAGTGTGAATCAAGGAAGGCCTTCAAAGGAAAGGTTGGGTGATTGGGCTGGAGCCCGGCCCACCGTGATCTCTTACTCCGACTCCGAGTCTCACTCGACCAGAGCAAGCAAATCGCGGGCTCTCTCTCCACGGCCTTCATAAGATCCCGACCATACCAGCTTCTTCTTCCCCGATTCGAGAGACAGAGTTCCAAATCGAGTTTCCCGAACGAAATCCACCGATGGCGGACGAGGAGGGTCCGCTCACGATCGAAACCAGGGCGGCGGATGTGAAGGTCGCCTGCCAGAAGGGTCAGTCGGCGATGGACGGCGAGCTGAGGAACAAGAGGAAGGCGTCGGAGGCGGCGGCCGGCGAGGAGTGCGCCGCCAAAAGGAAGGTGGAGGCGGCGGCAGTTGAGCAGGCTCCGGAGAGAAAGATGACTCGGCTGCCGCAGGAGGAGGTCTTGCGGGTCCTTGAACATGTGGTGGATGACCGTGTCCCTTACTACTTCGAGTCCCTGAAGCGCCAGAATCCCTCGTTGCTGCCCTCGCCGGAGGAGGAGGCGGACAGGTCAAAGGTGGTTCTCTACACGGCCGCCCGCGTGCACTACGCCGGCGGAGAGAGCTTCCACAGGCTCCAGGGCTATGTCCGCGGCGAGTACGAGAAGCGCGGCTACGTGGAGGTGGAGGAGGACTTCCTCGCTCGCAGGTCGCAGGTGAAGGCGTGGAGCGATGCAGCACGGGCCAGGGCACTGAAAGGCTTAGCCGTTTCAGACCAAGACGAAGACTAGATTGAGCTCCTCGATGGGCCAATTTGTATGATGAAGAA
Organism: Puccinellia tenuiflora; assembly: GCA_012064385.1. Classification (NCBI taxonomy): domain Eukaryota; kingdom Viridiplantae; phylum Streptophyta; class Magnoliopsida; order Poales; family Poaceae; genus Puccinellia; species Puccinellia tenuiflora. The sequence continues at coordinate 119,915 of QRDG01001185.1, forward strand.
AAAGAAAATCAGACAGAAAGTATCATTAATCGCAAGAAAAAAGACAGAAAGTATCATGACAGTGAACGCGTGCAAGCCAACATTGAAATTTGGTTCTTCCTAATTTAGTAACATCTTATAATACGACTAGGGGGAAATTCGTGACAGAAACCAGCAAACGGTAAGATAATTTCGTCTGGAAACAAACATGGGCACACGTGAAAGTGAATACTGGATAGCTGGGATACATCGATCACTGACAACCTACAATAGCACGCCTTCACCAAGGTCTGAACGTGAAGATTGTGAACACTGAAACTGAACAAAGAACATAGGAAACAGAGTTTTGGTGCAGCTAGCTGAAGCTAGTAAATCTCTATCTGAAATGAACACAAACAGATAAGAGTATTGGCTCCTGGAAACATCGGCCAAAACAAGGAAACTCTCTGCGCACAAGCCATCTCAATACTAAGGCCTCAATATCTACATCCAAACAAGACAGAGCTTGTGCTATTGCGCCAGAAAAGAGAAAACAGGAACATGTATTTGGGCCAAAGCCAACATTAAAATTTGGGTCTTGGCATCTTATTATAGTGCGATAGAGAAATTCATGACAGAAAAAAGAATATTGTTCACAAGGTTTAGGTAGATGAAGACAAACGAAACCAGCAAAAGGAAACTGCTGCGCTTGTCACGAATATAATTCAGTGATCAAGAAAACACTGTGAAACTGAATACTGGATAGATGTGATAATGAACCCAAAATACTGGAGCAACTAAATTCATTTTCCTTTCAACATTTCATGAAGACAGTTCTCTATGACAGGGATTTTTTATTTTGCCTTTCAAGAAAAGAAGGATGATTGGGTCCGACGACGACAAATGTCCATGTCATTAATGAAGATTGGGGTTGTAAATGGATCAGATCAGATAATGTTCTTTCCATGTTCATAACAAAATGATATTAATATATTCCCTTGATCAAAAAAAATGTTCATAAAAAATTGTCGAATTCGGAGTGGGTCGGACACAGATTATATCGGCTGTTAATTTTAAAAGGACTCAGATCGGATGGTCGTGTGTGGGACACATGATCATGGGTCATGAGATCGATAGCCCACTTGGCCACTTGGCAATCCTCCAAGTGGCATCTCGGTTATTGATGATCTCGGTGAGGAGGAACATGCTCACCACCGTGATGGGATGCCACTAGAAGTATTGTATCAGCTTCCGAGTCGGTCATGAAGACCTCATAGATGATCTTATGGACCCACAAATACTTCGTCCTAGACTCTGACATGACCTCGCTGATGAAATAGACGGGTCCTTGACGTCCTGGACATGGCATTCCTCATCCCGTTCGACCATGATGATGGTTGATAGTGGGATCACCCTGGGGTGGGACTAAGTTCAAGAGTGGGCCCAAAAGGATCAAGGTGGACTAGGGGAATGATAAGGTCCCACCTATCCAGGGTGGCCCTTATCAAGTACAAGGTTGTCACCTGGATGGATAAGGTCAACTCTTCGACTTGGCTAGACTGGACCGACTCCCGAAGCGTCACCCAGAAGACCAACTCCTCTAAGTGTTACCCGATGGTCGACTCTTCGAACGGTCATCATTAATACAAGTGTTTCCAGTCATTCAAGACATTAGTCTCTAGTCAACGCCACTATGCATTAACTCATCAGTTATCGATATAGTCATTGCTACTAAATACTCACTATGCCCTCTATATAACCTACCTGTGTCACCCTATATAAGGCACGACCAATGATTCATCAAGATGGACACGTGCATTCCCGCATCCCAATGTGTTAGCTCAAGTCCCTTTGAATATTGAGTTCATAAGTACCTTAACTGAAAACAAGTAGAATAGATGGTTACACCTTGTTTGGAGGTTGATGGATGTACATCTTTCGTATGAGGGAGATTCATTCGTGTGGAACCTCGCACCTTCGGCCTCATTCACGGTAAAATCGATGTATGCTAACTTGCCAAATGATCATACTAGATTTCCTTGTAAATACGTAGGAAAGATTAAGGTGCCATATATATATTTCTATTTATATGGTTCCTATATACAAAGGTTTTTATTAACTAAGAATAACACTGCAAAGCCAAAAGAAAATGGTTGTAAGAAATGTGTTATGTGATTCTAAGAAATATATTCACCATTTTTTCGTATGTCCCTATAGTCACCTTGTTTGGAGGGTAGTCGAGTTCACTTTCAATTTACCACCGCCAACTAACGTCACGAATTTGCTTGTGAAATGGTCGGTTGGAATTGATAAAAAAAACAAGTACATACTCATGTGGGGGTTTGTGCATTGTTATGGTTTATTTAGAATTGCCGGAAACAGAAACGGAAGTGCTACTTATTTGTAGGTTATCCGGAGGGCTTTGTACTGGATCCATATGTTGTCAATCTCCTTGCGGCGGGGCAGCGAATTCAAGATAATCGCAGTAGTATCCACACGAAAGCATCTTACTTATGCTGATTTCGTTTTGGGTCGCGCTAGGCGTCAGCCGACCGATCCCGCGCGCGGATCGGTCGCCTCGACAGCCGTCTGTTCCCCGCATCGTACGCTCCGGAACGGATCTCATCGGCATGTCGCTTTCATTGCTGCGTGCGCGCTGTGACTTTTCCTGCTGATGTCTTGCTTCCATGCATGCGAGGAAGCATAGCTAGTCTCGCTCCTACTTGCTAGCTGCTGCTTGCTACGTGAGTGCTCGATGCTGCTAGGTGGACCTGTGCATGGGATTACACTACAAAAGTATTCATCGGTATTGTTTTAACTCACAAACTACATGTGGTATATCATAAAAAAATTAAATTAAAATAAAAAGTTGTACAACAAAAAAACCTCGACCCCACATACAAACAATTATATTGCAACAAAGTCGCCGTAACATTTCGAAAAAATTAATGTCACAAAAAAAAGTTGTTAATAACAACTTTTTATTGCATATTCATTTACGATAAAAATCATCAACAATTTTAACAAAAAAATCCAAAAAATTATAGAAAACCCATGGGTTAATAGCAACAAACAAATTGGTTAAGCAACAATTATTTCGCTAAAGATTCATTTGCAATTTTTTGCCAACTATTGTAACAAAATCACAAACGACTACAACAAAAAACATGTGTTTCTAGCAATAAAGAACTGGTTAAGCAACATTTTTTATGTTGCAGATCACTTACAACAAAAATCACCATTACTTCAACAAATATCACAAGCCAGCACAACAACAAAAAATGTGCTAAAAAATATTAAGCAACAAAGTTCATGTTGTAGATTCATTGCAACAAAAATCACCAACTATTTCAACAAAAGTCACAAACTACCACAACAAAATAATAATATGTTTGCAACAATGAAAAAATGGTTAAGCAAACAATTACATAGATTGACTGCAACAAAAATCACAAACAACTTCCACAAAAATCAGAAGAGACCACAAAAAAATCATGTGTTTCCAGGAATAAAAAATTGGTTAGGCAACATAGTTTGTGATGCATTTGTTTGCAACAAAAATGACCAATTATTTCAACAAAAATCACAAATGATGACAACAACAAAAACACATGTTTGCGTTTCAAAAAACGTGTTAAGAAAAAACACAAACTTGTAGCAAATGGCTAGAAAAATCTTACAACATTAGGCATGTAATTGTGCAACAAAAGATATGCGGACTTGTTGTAATTCTGAAGGACATATGCAACTTCGAAACATCGGGGGGGGGGGGGGGGGGGGGGGGATTAACTTGAAGCAAATGTCCATAAAACCTTGCAAAAAATATCCCGTGTGATTTCACAACATTTGACGTGTGTGTTCACAACAGATCAGGTTAACTTATGCAACATAATAGATCACTAACCTCAGAACTGTTGTCCATGACGGTCCAGAACTCGCTGATTTGGCACCGCCGTCCATAAACACAGCTTGCTTAAGGCCTGTTAGTGTATGATATGGCGACCCGTCGCAACCGTTCTTGGGATTGGACGACGTTGCCGTGCCTTAGAGGGCTCTACGACGGTGGCAGATAGGTTCCCACTAGGTCGGGATGGTCACCGGCATACTGCGACGGTGGCATGGCAAACCATGGATATACTATGTTGAGCGTAAAAAGTTTGAAGGAACCACCTGGCGGTTAGCCTTGCAAGAGTATATGGAGTATGCATTTAGCTAGTTAGCTGGCAATTAGTTCATGTGCACGAACTGGCAAATTAATAAGAGGCAATGGCTCTCACAAAAATAAGCAAAAACATATCTAGAATTTTTTTGACAACATCTTGCCTCTGTTTTTAGCATTTCACTAGCACAATACTCACTTCATATAATATTTTCAGCATGGGTATACTTTCACCAACACAATAAAAGTCATCAAAAGCTCCAGCAAGACAAAAATACACATCCTTTCATCAAAAGTTCCAAGGAAGTTGGTTTTTATTATTATCCCCTAATCAGCATGTCACAAATAGTTGCAACCAAAATTAACACCTGAAATCACAAAGAACTAGCTGATGATGTACAGCTGATTCAACACAAATTGGAGAACACACACGTACAAAAATAGGCGAGTGGCCGGCCGTGTTGCTCCTGCTGTTATTTTCGTCAGAGAAGCCAAGATCCAGCAACGGCCTTGTTGCTGCTGGTTGTATTTTCGTCAAAGAAGCCAAGATCCAGCGACGAGCAGGTCCGTCGGCCGCGGCAGCGTACGAGCAGGTCCGTCGGTGCTCGCGCTGCTTGACGCGGATGCCAAGCAGGAGGCCCACGCGCGCCGCGTGCGTGCGACGAGCGTCCACCCGCCGGTGCTTGCGCAGCTTGGCGTCGGCGGCTCACGAAGGCGGCGTCCGACGCCATGTGCCTCGCCCCCGCGGCGTCGGCGGCAGCACCAGGGGCGGAGGCCGCCCTGTACCTGCGACCTCCTTCTCCAGATCGACGGCCGTCCACACGAACTCTCTGCCGGCGCCGGCCGTTCTTTTTTTTTTTTTTTTTTTTTTTTGCCTTTGCCATTCTTCGACTCTGAACCGAGGGCAAACTAGGAATTTTCAGATAATCTGATAGGAAAACTGAGACATCCCAACGACCAACTCACGGCGATGGTAGATAAGCACTACAATTTGTTCGTGTCTGGTATATAAGCATTGGAACGTTGTTTGATGTCAAATGAGCTATTACACCGGTTGTCAATGGTATAGAAGCAATTTTCTCAATTAATAACTGCTTTATAGCTACCTGGATTTGCATGTATGATTGCCTGCGTGGGTGGCATGTACACGCGGAAAAGCAGCGCAAGTACTACAAGTAGTACAGTAGTATAGTGGCAGGGAGCACTCAACATGCAAAGCATCAACCGTAGAGCAAAAGGCAGCTGACGCGCGCGCGGAAGCGACCGATCTGAGCGAGCGGATCGGTCGGATGATTCCAAGCATTTTCCTTTCGTTTTGCAGAAAGAAAAGACAAGAGAGAACATTCCCTTGGATGTACATTTATACAGGTTACAAATAAATAATGTGAGTGATCTAACTAGCCCATAGATCCTAGCTGCAAGCGGGCTGTGGCGCGCGGGTGCCATAACTGAATCTTATTTGTCTCTCTTTCATCTGTATAACTGAATCATCGATTGAAAAGAAATAATCATCGGCGAGCCGGGCTCCAATCCAACAAAGGGGGAAGAAAAAGAACTCGAGTAGAGGTTCTTTAAAGTTCAAACCCCTCCGCCCTCGCCTTTGCCGCACACCCTAACCATGGCGACGACGGAGGACGGGACCTCGCAGCCACCGCCCAAGCGCGTTCGCCGCGATGCCCGAGCCCGTGCGTGCGAGGACGACGCCGCCGCGGAACGGATGGCGAGGCGCGTCGTCCACCATGGCGACGGCCTGCACGTCAGCGGCGCCGACGGCCGCAACCTCTCCACCACGCGCGACCACGAGGAGCCGCCGGAGGCGGAGGCCGCCACGCGTGCCCGCTTGGGAGACCAACCGCAGCTCCGCCGCATCCCCCATTCGCTTCCGGTAAGTTCTTTGTTTCTTGGTTTTCCAATTTTTGGGATATAGCGAGCGATCGATCAGTTTCTTGATGCCGCATTCCTCTCTTGATTCCCGTCTTTTTCTTGGATTGACGAACGATTAGCTCATCCGGGAGCAGCGTGACGTCATGCGAGCCCGTGCGTGCGCGGACGCCGCCGCGGAACGGAGGGCGAGGCGCGTCGTCCACCACGGCGACGGCCTGCACGTCAGCGGCGCCGACGGCCGCAACCTCTCGGCCACGGCGGGTGCGCGCGACCACGAGGGGCCGCCGGAGTCGGAGGCCGCCACGCGGGCCTGCTTCGGAGGCCAACCCCGGCTCGGCCGCACCCCCCTCCCAATTCCCGTGAGTCTTGGAATTTCTGTTGTCCGATTTAGCGAGCGAGCGATTACTACTCCGTTCCTTGATGATCGTTGGATGCAGATTTGGGTGGCAGACTACTTGGTGACGCGGCGGCGCCCCGGCGACTCCATCGAGGAGGGCCTCCTGGGTGCGGCGGTCGACATCTTTCTGGTGCAGCCAAGAGAAGCCGGTGTCCCGCCGTCCACTTTTGAGACGATCCGTCGAGTAGGGTGGAGGTACTGGATCGACGCGCTGCGCTTCTGGATCGCGACGAGACTGAGCGCACACGTCGACGTACCACGGAGCTGGAGTTGGGCGAGTGTCATGGGACAGCCGGCCTATGGTCGCGGAGGTCAGTTCTGTTTGTCCAAAAACAATGTAGCTATAGCTCGGTTTGCTTGCTGTGCAATTCCTAAGCTACATGTCATTGTTTTGCATGCAGGGATTTGCGCCATGTGTGCGGTCGCAAACTGCATTCGTGCCCGGCACTGCGTCGAGTTCGAGCGAAGGTATGGTGCTGGTACCTTCCCCTACCAGCTGATCAGCGACGTGCAATACCTGAAGGAGGCGTGCCAGGCGGCTGGGGTGTGGGAGCCCGTGACAGGGGCGAAAGTAAGTCAGGTGTTCAAACTGATGAGAGATCAAGGGCTTTGGGTGCGCACCCAAGACGTTCAGGGCTGGGAGAGCTGCGATCTCCGGTTCAGGCGCTTCCGGATGATCCCCGCACCTGATTCAGCTTACGGACGCGGCAGAGTCGCACTCCTCATACGTGTCAGCGGGCCGATCGTCGGAGCAATGTACGCCGGTCCAGACTACGGGCGCACCGACGACCACGACGGCGGCGAGTACGTGTACCGGGGGAACGCAGGGAATCCGGACCACGCCGTCGTTTGTATGGCATACCGGTTCACGGCCGATCGACGGCGAGATGCACCTTCGTGTTCTGGACAATGCCACGAGCAGCGGCCCGCTCAGGTGGATCATCTACGGGGCCTTCAACTACTTCTTCCACATCGACGTACATCCACTCGACCGCGCCCAGCTGTAGCGGCTGCCCCACCACGGTGAAAGAATTGAACATCAATAATTCTACCCCTTCCATTTTTGGACCTCGCTTCTTAACATATTGAATCTTCCATGCCGTGTCTGGGGAATCTTTTCAATGTGGTCCAATTTGCTAGCTCCCGTTCATAGTTCTGCTACAAATGATACACGGGGAAGATTTTTATTGCGACTCCATGTCAGCTCCCCCACGCCGCCGCCACTTGGACGGCCGGTGTCGCCCCTCCGACAAACTCCTATGACACAACATGCTCTCAGCCCTCTTCTGTCCTCCAAATTATCAATTTCAAAGAGCGTCTTGTTGCAATTTTCAATGCAAACTGATAGTTTAGAAATATTCTCACTCCAAAATTTCAAATCATATTTGAGGCGTTCAAATTTTGCATTGAGATTGGCAGCACTATTATTTTATGAGTAGTCCTGGACCAACATTTCTCCATTGTTTCCAAAACCCAGAGTGAGCTGTCCAATAATTTTCAAATCTGAAATTTTTGCTTCCAGTAATGTTGGTTTGAATGGGCACCACACAAGGAGTATTATCTGAGGTGGGTTTGCCTTGTGGTTCTACTATAGTAGCAAGATAGGAAGAATACCAATGCAACAAAGTGAAGAAACAATCAAGTTGTTCCAGCAGAGGGTCATGTTGCATGTTACTCCAAGTAAAAGATCTCCACTTAATAGGGATTTCACTGAGATTTTGCGCACGAATAATATCGTTAAAAGTCAATATCATCGACTTCCCCTCCTAGTTTGCTCTTATTAATTGTCAGGTGATCTAATGAAATTAAAGTCACCTACAATGAGCCAGTCCTCCCCATATGGAATATGGAGATCATAGAGCCACTCAACAAACTTGTCTCTCAATTCTCCAGAACATGGCCCATATATATTCTTTAAGGTCCAAGAAAAATTATCATGCTTGGTAGTGAAATGGACAGAGAGAGCAAACGGCTGACAATGCATAACCAACCCAGTAAAAACAGAGCTTTTCCAAATAATAATTAGACCCACCAGAAGCTCCATCAGACGGAACATAAACAAATTCATCAAAAGCACTTGAGCAACATGATTTAATGAAAGCCAAATCAAAATGAGATTTCTTTGTCTCTTGCAAGCACACAATAGCACAGCCACTTAGTTTAATAGCATTCATTAAGGCCAGCTGTTTAGACTTGTGATTAATACCCTTACTAGCACAAAATAAGCCACTTTCCGAGATAATTCATTATAGAGAATATAATAAAACTCAAGCTTCGGGTTCTTCATTGTCCTAGAGGCTAGCTAGGAGCTTGTTAGGAGAAACATCTTCAGGAGGAACACCACGCAGTTGTACTCCAATATGATGCAGCAAAACAATTAGAGTGGGAGGAGGAATGTCATCAGCAAGGGGAGCAGTCTCCTGAACCTGTCCATCTTCCACAACCTGAGAAGCATTTGCAATCTTTGGCACTCTGACAGATTTGACTTTGCTCTTTCTCACCTTGACATCTTTGACTGAGTGATTCTTGAAACCATCAAATTTATTTGCTTTAGGGCTCCTCCTAATTTGAGCTGTAACAAAAAGACCTTTGGTAGAGATCGCTATATTGTTATTAACTGCAGAGTCAACTTCCAAGAGAGCAACCTCGAGACCAGTAACAGCAAACCATATCATCAACCTTCAGCAATAGATGGCGAAGTTGGTACTAGCCGTGGGAGGGAGGCGAGGGGATTTTTTTTGATATGGGATCTTTTTCTTGCACAAATGCTGCTTGCAAGTAGCCGTGGGCAACCGATGACCGAAAACCGAGGCAGAATAGACCGAGACCGAAGTCGAAAAGACGAAAGCAAAAATTGGGTATTAAATTTGGGAGACCGAAATTTGTTAAGTAAATTCGGGCATCAGTTTGAGGTAACCCGAACTGACCGATATACTAGTACGGAGTATGTTAGAGCATCTCCAAGAGCTTACCTATATTTTGGGTAGCCAAAACCATTATGGGTGGAGGAGAGAGAAGGTTTGGGTATCCAGAAATTTTTCTGCTTTTCTAGCTTACCCATATTTGGATACCCAAAATGACATCCTACACATCGGACCCACATGTCAGTGGGATAAGCTTTTTTTTGGGGTAGCTGCTAGTCTCGCCGTCCCCGCCCCCAACGCCCAAGACGCCCTCCACCTACGTGGACTGGGATCCAGTGATTTCACTTGGTGAAGTCACACTGCGCCTTTAGGCCCTTAATCTCCATCCAAAAGGCTCCCACGGTTCACATCACACAAAGGCAAAAGCTCCAGAACTTAGAGCAACTCCAACAAGCACTGGAAAACGCGGCGCGCTACAAATGCTTTGCAGCGCGCGCGATCCAGTTTTAGCGCGTGCGTGGTGTTTCTCCTCCGACGGACGCGCTAAATTCGGCGCGCGAAAATAGAGCTCAACCCCCCCACCAGGCGCGCTAAAATGCAGCGCGCGGGCGCCGACGCAAACAACTTTTCACAGTCCACACCACATCAACAAGATCAAACAAATCAAAATAAATACAACAACAAATGGCTCTCAACAATCTCCAAATGCTTGTTTCACACAACCAAGTTCAACACAAATTTATAAACACAACGAAAAGACGAGGTTTATACCTTGTTGTCAATTCATCGAGCAGTTGGCGCGCGCTCATTTGCGGAGCAGACGCCGGCGGCGGTGGCGGCTGCCGGGGAGCTGTCGCAGGTGGGCGAACGGCGCGCTGACGGTGAGCGACCTTCTTGGCCGGCTTTGGGGCGCCAGCCGCCGCGGCCGCGGCCTGGCGCTTGACGCCTGTGCCCCTTCCTTTCGGTGCGGCCGTCGGCGGAGGCGGGGCGGTGCCGGTCGATGTCGGGCGCGGCGGCACGAAGAGGTGTTGGCGCGCGCTGGAGCTCGCGGCGGCGGCAGCGGCAGAGGTAGGGTTAGGGTTTGTCGCCGCCGCAACTCCCGCGCCAGCGCGGGCGGTGCCGGGGACCGAGTACTGCTGTGAGGCGGAGGGCGGATCCATCGCCGGATGGTCGTCGGAGTGCATGCGGAATCGCGGCCATGAGCGTGGGGAAGTTTCACCGCGACGGTTGGGCGTTCGCGCGCGCTGGCGGCCGTGCACCAAATTTGGGGCGTGCGCGGAGGCGAATTGACGCGGGCCGGAAATTTTTTGCCGTGCGCTCATTTATCGCGCGCTTGCTGGAGGTGCAAAAGCGGGCGCGCGCAGTAAATCGGCGGTTATTTTTAGCGCGCCGCCTTTTCCAGCGCCTCTTGGAGTTCTCTTAGGGCATGTATAATGGTTGATAAGACAGTCTTATCATACATTTACAGATATGACTAAAAAATAGGATGTGCCATGGTTGATAAGACAACTTTATCTATAATAATTAGATTTCCTAAATTTATGGTGAGACAATTGTTGCTAAGAGATCATCCCTTAGTTAAGATAAGACAAACTTCTTTTTTTTATTTCTCTCCCCTCCAACTTAGTAATTATCTTACATTGCATAAATAAGATAATACCACCTTACAAGTTTGGGCGGGTGAGGCGCGCAGGAAATTGGGGATTCGCGGGCTTGTGCGTCACATCCGGAGCTCTCCCGCGGCGCCGGCGCGTCGAAGAGGAAGGGAACCGCGCCGCTGCATAGTAGAGGAAGGGATCCTCTCCACGCCGCCGCATCAGAGAGGAAGAGGAGCCGCTCGGCGGAGTACGGGGAACTGGCCGTGCCGTCGCCGGAGGAGAGGAGGAGGGTCAGGCCGCGCCGTCGCTAGAAGAGAGGAGGGGCGGCCGCCGCTGGAGGAGATAAGTCCGGCCACGCCGCCACAGCAAGATCGTCCATCGATGCCGCTGGAGGAGATGAGTCGCCTCCACGTCACGCCCGCGAGGTAATTTTACATGGTTCTGCTAGCTAGCTGTGCGTACAGGTTCAGTACTCATATGTACTGGCATAGATTCATGTTCAATAGAGCGTACAGGTTCATTAGAAGTCCAAATACTCGTACAGGTTGTCATATGCAACTCAAATTGATTGTTGTTAGTCATATTTGACTAACTTTACTAAACTGGAACTGATTTCTTTCAGGGACGAGTAACTGAAATCTGCTTTGAGTGCTCTGCTCTGAAATTAAGAACTGTGTTGTTGTGCTTCACAATTGTCAGTGTTGTGGAATGGCAGCAGTTGGTAAGCGAATACCTCTTGGATGCCTTTTGGATGAAGATTAAGGGCCTAAAGGCGCAGTGTGACTTCACCAAGTCACTGGATCCCAGTGTCCCCTCCACCTACCGCCGCCAGCGCCAGGCTGCTCCTCACATTCTTCCACTGCGCCGCCTGCTCGCTCAGCCGCCATCTTCCAATCGCCTAGCTTCTTGCTACCTTCCGCTGTTTTGTCCGCCAAGCTGTAACCTGCTACAATGGTGCTGGGCTCGGGATTAGGGGATGCTCAGCGATGACGCGAGGTAGCCGGTGAGGGGCGCTGGCGCGCAAGTTGCAGGGCAAGAGAACAGAGGAAAAGTACCAAAGCGGGAGGCGATCTGACGGTTGACCGCAACCGCAAAGCAACCAGACGGCTCGCAGTGGTGGACGATCGGGGGAACTGCTCTATGAAAAGGCCTCCTCCCCGTCGGCCCGCCCGCTCTGCTCCCCATCAATCAGGCCAACCTGCTGAAGGTGTGTTTCTTGTTCAGGCAGTTTCACTATTCTTTTCTCGATTCGAATCCGTCGGGTCTTGATCTTCCTTTTCGGTGGCGATTAGGATTCCGGCCTCTCCTCTCTCTCTTGTCCGGCATATATAGATCAAATTACATCGATTGGGACAGTATCGTATCGTATCGATTGGGCCATCGGTCTCTATGGGATCCTGGTTCTCTTCCCCTGCAGGCTATGTTACCCTCCCAAAAGAAGTTGTAGCTAGCTTTCGAGAACTCATGGAGGAAATTCGTACCCAAGAGTATGTAACCTTGTACCCACCTCTCCTTGAATTTCAAGAGATTCGATCGACTGTGTTGAACCAACGATTCTTGTTTGTTTAATTTGGTTGTTTGCTGACAGGACTGACACAGCATCTGACGACGCCGACTGCATTCGTGATCTCGCCTACGAGTCCCTCCGACATTACAATTCCAACCACCCGGTACCTACTGATCCTCTTGCAACCATCTTTTATACTGCCCAAGTTATCCATGTTTGACATCGATATTATACATATGCAGGGTGCCGAGTTCCGGTTTCCTGCTCAGCGCATCACGTATCTCGTGTATCCTCCCACCGAGGACATGAAGGCCGCATGCGACGGTTTTAGGAGAGATCTCTGGTACCACCTCAACTTCTTGGCCCGCCGCCAGACGGACGGCGAGGATGAGCGGACCTTCTTCGCCGAGCTACGCTTCGACCATGGTTCCAACGACCTAAACGTCGAAACATGCACCATCCTAGAGAAGCCGCCCTTCAGAAGCAGCTGCACACTGTGTCCGGATGAATCCAAGATTTTGCACCCACCTGACGAGGGGGAATTCATGTGTGGAAAAGAGGGGCACCAAAGCGAATTCTTCCGCGAGAGGTGTGCATGGGATGGGGACACGAAGGAATTCTTCAAACAGAGTGAGATGCTAAGGACGCCCTTCTTGTTAGGAGGAAACTTGCCTCGATATAGACTGGTGGATTGACCCCTTGTTGTTTAATTTCTTGGATCACTAGGAAGCTAGCTAGAGCCTACAACCATTTCAAATTGTAAATTTCAATAATGTGGGCGTTCAGTTGTGATATTTTACCACTTTTAGAAAGCTTGTAATGTTTTACCACTTCCGCAAGAGATGTGCATGTATCTGCAGTTGTGATGTTTTACCACTTTGCGTTTTCATGAGAAACAACCAGTGTCTGCAGTTGTGCACATCTGACAGTCCACAAGACATGGAAATCATTCACACAACCAATGATTCTGCATTTATAGGAGAATTTGTTTAAGATCATCCCTCGAGCCACTTTTTCAGTCCAAGCCTTCTTTTCTAAGATGAATTCATTGTTGTTGCTTATAAATATCTACGGTATTATCTTCCCTGTGTCTGGGTGGGCCAATAGGCTGAATGAACAGCTGGGACGTCCATGGCTCATATGTAAGCACCATGAGGCCACTTCAATTGTTAGTGTTGGCCTCCAACTGGATATTACTGTTTGTTGTTTATTTTGCTGCAACTTGTGTCGTTCTGAAAATAAATGTTGGGCGTCTAGGATCACCGTAACGTGAGAAGCATTCTATACTAAAAGCACATAAGCATGGATGGTAAAACATTTGTACATATATACCTCACTTGTGTGTAACACATGTTCAGTATAATGTATCTCGGCGGATACTATTTTTTAGGCAAAAGAAATGACGTGTCTTAACCTAGTTGCTATAGCCTCTTGAAGTAAAACGTGATGAAGATCTGATAGTGCAATAGCATCTCTAGCTACTGGAATGCCGTGTCTTAACCTCTGTCGACCGCACCAGAGCTCTCCTCCGTCAGTCCATAAAACTCCTGAATTGTTCATTTTGCTCTCAACAGAAGCAGATTGCTCAATTTGACCATGAAGATTAAGATACCTAACTGTGGTGCTATTGAGAATAAATAAATAAATACACAAAAAAAGGTAACCAGGAGCAATAACAAATATCAGAAGAAATCAACATCATGCATCTGAAACAATGATGGGAAATGTGATAAAGCACACGGTGCAAACACAATTCTAGGTCAAGGACAAAAGAAAAACACTTTCAATTGTTTAGCATTTTTCGCAAGGTAAATAAGTTTCTAGCATTTTCCATCTAAATTGCAACTTACGCTAACTCCCGAGTCGTCGATCTTGCAAATGATATTCATGGCAGTATTGTCCCCCGTGTCGCCTCCTGGCGGCTCAGGTGGATAAATTTGTTTGCAGTATGGCTCCGTAGCCATTTAACCAGTTGCCCCTATCAATGCAGAGCTCATCCCTTTTTTGTGGTTGACCGACGCCAACCAAACCTTTAAAAGGTACTGAGAAAGGATCGCCGACCAATTCAATGAGACTATATAGTATGGTACGTTCCCCCAAATATCATATGGACCGAACTGACAATGGAATGTCGCATAGGTGAAAGATCATACAAATTGATTGAAACAAGTTTCATGGGACCTTGAGCAAATCCAGGGAACAAATGAGATCACCAAGACAATGGAAGACCATGTAAGCTCTAAAACTTTGTTGAATTAGACATGATCATTATCTTGATGTTTATCATGTTGCTTCTTAGTTAAAGGATGCATTAAGATTGTTTCGAGGCACAAACGACGACAAGCACTTGGAATTCATACATTGCTTCACAAGGATTCAAAGTTGCTGTCGGGAAGACACCTGGAGGGATCTCAAGGGCGGTAACAAGGGGGGAGATGGGCCGGTGCACGGTGTCGCCGCCTCGGAGGGACGCAAAATAGCGTCAGCAAGAAGGCAAAAGGCCGAAAAGTATGGGGCGTCCTCATCGGCGTTGGTTCAAGCAACCGTCGACAAGTGCCTCGCCGATGTCACATCTTTGTCGAAAAAATGGACAAACACATTGAGAAGCTTGCACTTCAGAAAGAGAGGGTCGAAGCCACCAAGATGGAAGTCCAAGTGGCGATTATCGTCGCCAACACGATGAGAATCAAGGCGATCTCGGATGCATCGCTATGTGTGGTAAAAAAATGATGCCAAGATGTTGACTGCGACCTCTCGCGCTTCTTCACGACGGTGAGGGCTTGGCATGACGGCAGCCAACAATGCATCTTGCATGAAATGGGTCTTGTACCACCGGATACTACACCGGAGGCGACGTCGGAGACCACATCGGTGGCGACGAAGGAAACCACCCCGGAGGTGACGGCGGAGACCTCATCGGAGACGGCGTCATCCATTTGATTTTTTTATATATTTCATGTTTGTATGATCGTCCGTCATGGCTTTTTAAGGCCGAAGCTTGAATTGGGCCTTCTTTTGCTAAAAAAAATTGACCAAAAATATATTGGGAGTCCCACTGCAGGAGCATCGGCACCGACGTCCAGCCCCAATAGCCCGGCAACATGTGCGAACGCCGGTGGAGAGGGGAGTATCAAGCAGAGGCGATCTGACACAGCAAACCAATCAGACGGCTCGCAGTGGTGGACGATCGGGGGACGCGTAATCCAAGTCATACACGTATGCGCTATTTTTCCGAACAATCCCCCTCCCAATCTCCCGTGTCCTTGTTTGTATACAAGTATGTGTAATCCAAGTCATACACGTATCCAAGTTCGTCTCAATTTGCTGAAGGCCAGCGCGGCCATCGCCCGTGTCCTTGTTCAGGCAGTTCCAGTTGTCTTTTTTCTCGATTCGAATCCATAGGGTCTTGATTTTCCTAGGATTCAGTCGACAATTTTCTTTTCAGTGGCGGCTGCGCTACACAAGTAACCTAGGGCGATTGGGACCGTATCGTATCGATTGGGCGATCGGTCTCGATGGGATCCTGGTTCTCTTCCCCTGCCAGCTATACACTAGTGGAAAACAGGGCACTAGTCCCGGTTTCAGAGGGGCTCTAGTTCCGGTTGGGCAACCGGGACTAGCCAATCGGGACTAGAGCCTCCCCCCCCCCCCCCCCCCGCTAGTCCCGGTTGTCCATGAACCGGGATAAGAGGCCCTCCACGTGGCCACGGAGGAGCCCGCGGGGCTGGAGACCTTTAGTACCGGTACGTACCATGAACCGAGACTAACTTTGGGCTTTTTTTTCTTTTCGAATATTTTCAGGGTTTGAGGTTTAGGGGTTTCGGATGGTTTCCATCGTACGGGAATCACGTCGATACGCCAAAAACGCGGAGGTTTGAGGTATATATATTTTATATTACTACACGAAGATCACGTTGATGCATATATGTAACACATATAAATTAAGTAGTACTCCCCCGTCCTCAAATAAGTGTACGTTTAGACATGTCTTAAGTCAAACTTTATTAACTTTGACCAACTTTCTAGAAAAATGTAACAACATTTATGACACTAAATTAATATCGCTAGATACATCTTAACATGTAGTTTAATAATATAGTAATTTGATGTCACATATGTTACTATTTTTGTGTAAAATATTGGTCAAATTTGAAAATGTTTGACTTCCAAAAAGGAAAATGTATACTTATTTGCGGACGGAGGGAGTACATGAAGATCACGTTTCAGTACGAACTATGTAATTACATGGAGATCATCACTAGTACATGGAGATCACTTATGTCGGTAGTAGTACTCTCCGTTTTCAGGTATGACCTCCGCAAGAAGAAATCTCGCCAATTCCTCTGCAATTGATTTTATGCGGTCATTTGGTAGGATGGCGTTCCGCTTTCTTGCAACCTTTGAAAGGAGAAAAATAATTATGAATAAAACTCAACACAATTGATGGTAACAAAATAAAATTGTGAATAATGTTTACGTACCTCTTTATTTCTTTGATTATTGAATTTCTCAGTGGTCCTCATTTGAATGAACTCGCAAACGTAGTATCCACATAAGTGGGTCCCGGTTGGCTATTCTAGACACCACTGTTCGAGAATAGAATTCAATCAAATCAAGCTTGATAATGATATTGAAACTAGAATTAAAGAGATACGCAGATCTAGGTAGTACTACTTACCTTGTTCAGAGACCATATCAGCTTCGGTTTCCATTGACCGGGTTCTTCTTGATGAACGTTTCCCAAACTCTGCCCGGCAAAGAAAATAAACAAAAGAATTTTATTAATTACTTGATATCACGAAATGAACGAAAGAGGCCGATATAGTGCGATAAGAATTTAAATTATCCTTTGATCATATCAATACAGCTCTTGTATTCTTTAGGATGTCTACTTAATGAGTCTAGGACCTTAATTTCTCTAACGTCAATTTAATGACCATAAGAACATAGTGGAAGCTGCACGTTTATATATACAGTCATGCATAACTCATCAATTACACTTAAGATCGGATGAGCAAAAATAGAATGTGTACAAGGAAGTAACACTTACTCGAAGTTGTAAGGAAGAAGTATTTCTTTTTTGTTACGGTGTCGCTTGAAACACCTTAGCAATGTCTCCTTTACTTCCTCGGGTTTGTCTTTGTGCCATCGCAACAACTTGGCATGCTCTTTGTTTTGGAACAAACGTTTCAACCGTGGTATTATAGGAGCATACCACATCACCTACGCAGGAACCCTCTTCTTGGGGCGTGGCTCGTCCTCAACTTCACCAGGGTCATCTCGTCTGATCTTATACCGCAATGCACCGCATACCGGGCATGCATTCAAATTCTCATACTCCTCACCGCGGTAAAGGATGCAGTCATTGATGCACGCATGTATCTTCTGCACCTCTAATCCTAGAGGGCAGACAACCTTCTTTGCTTTGTACGTACTGTGGGACAATACGTATCCCTTGGAAGCATCTTCTTTATTATTTTCAGCAAATTTTCAAATCCCTTGTCAGAAGTACCATTCTCTGCCTTCCATTGCAGCAATTCCAGTGTGGTACCCAGCTTTTTTTGGCCATCTTCGCAATTTGGATACAACAATTTATTATGATCCTCTAACATTCTCTCCAATGTCAACCTATCGTTTTTACTTCCGCAGTTTATCTTCGCTTCAAGAATGGCACGTCGAAGATCGTCAGCGGGCTCATCAACAATGGGCTCTTCTTCAGCTCCGTCTTCCCTCATTGTAGTACCACCGTGTTCAGTGAACATAGGATAGTTGTCATTATCCTCTTCTTCTTCATTGTTTTCCATTATAACCCCTCTTTCTCCGTGTTTGGTCCAACAATTATAACCGGACAGAAAACCAGACTTCAACAGGTGGACGTAAATGGTTTCTACGGTAGAGTAATCTTGAGTATTCTTACAGACACTAAATGAACAAGAAATAAAACCATTCGGCGACTTGTTTGTTTCAGCCACATGGAGAAAATAATGCATGCCATTAATAAAGTCGGGATAACGTCGGTCATCATACATCCATTGCCGGCTCATCTGTATTATATAAATATATCAAAAACCATTACACTACATCATGAATATATAATAGTGACCAAATTAATTAATATAAGTTCATCACATTAAAACTAAAGTAGAGTAGTGATCAAATGTAATACATAGTCTCATAAAACATACATTAATTGAAACTAACATACAACTATCTAAAGAATCTAAACCCAACAACAAATACGATCAAAATCGCAAGTAAGGTAATTATTGAACCAACATCATAATGATACCAAGCCTCTTTATGAATGGCATATTTTCTAATCTTTCTAATCTTCAAGCGCATTGCATCCATCTTGATCTTGTGTTTATTGACGATGTCGGCAAGATCAAGCTCCAATTTCATCTTCTCTTCTAGGCATTGAAGACGAAGATTTTCACTTCTTTTTTATTTTGCTTTCAAATCATTATTTTCTTTTTAACAAAAACTCGACAATAGGGTCGGTTGGAATTTCCGGTTCAACCACATCCGAATCATAGACCGGACGAGGGCCAACGGGGACGGATATCAAAACCATGGCACTATACAGATAAAAAAACGTAAGAAATTATAGAAGTAATAACTATGCATCTAAATCATATAAATAAGTTTTTTAAAACAAAAGAGAAAAACAAGAGGCTCACCGAGGTGGTGCCGGTGACGGGACGATCGGGCGCGGACGATCGACGGCGGTGAGGACGGGGACCGGACGACACTAAAACCCACACATTATACTTTAATTTGAGCTCAAATTGCATATAAAACAAATAAAATCCCTAACTTAGGCATTTTATCAAACACCTAGCTAGCACTAGAAAAATGAAATGAGGTAAGTAGCAACGAAATGAGCTTAAGTAGCAACGTCGGAAGTGCTAACCCTTGGATAGATGAGGCGCCGTCAATCTTGACAAATGGTGGGAAAAAATAGGGACGAACTCGAGCTCGGGAGAGGAAATAGATGAGAAATGGTGATGAACTCGGAGCTAAAAAATGGCCATGGCCGGGTCGGGGGTGGGGGATGATATAGGGGAAACATTAGTCCCGGTTCGTGTTATGAACTGGTACTAAAGGTCAGTCTCTAGTCCCGGTCCGTATGACAAACAGGGACTATAGGTTGCTCGCGCTGGCCCCACCCCTGCAGCCGCCTGCCGCGACCCTTTAGCGCCGGTTCGTATCACGAACCGGGACTGAAGGTCCCCTACGAACCGGGACTGGCCCTGGCCGGTGCCCTGGGAATTCGAACCGAGACTAGTGTCCCCATTGGTACCGGTTCGTAAGGGAACCGGGACGAAAGGGCCAAACCGATGGCCCTGTTTCCACTAGTGATATTACCATCCCAAAAGAAATTGTAGCTAGCTTTCGAGAACTCGAAGAGGAAATGCATGCAATCTACGCACAAGAAGAGTACGTAACCTTCTGCCCACCTCTCTCCTTGGAATTTCAAGAGATTCGATCGACTGTGTTGAACTTGTTTTGTTTAATTCGTTTATTGTTTGACGACAGGACCGACAACGCTTCTGACGACGCCTACTGCATTCGTGATCTCGCCTACGAGTCCCTCAAACATTACAATTCCAACCACCCGGTACCTAGTAATCCTCTTGCAAACCATCTTTTATACTGCCTAAGTTATCCATGTTTGGCGTCGATATTATATATATATGCAGGGAGCGGAGTTCCGGTTTCCTGCTCAGCGCATCACGGATCTCGTGTATCCTCCCACCGAGGACATGAAGGCAGCATGCATCGGTTTTAGGAGAGATCTCTGGTACCACCCTCAACTTCTCGGCTTGCCGCCGGACCGGCGGCGAGGATGCGCAGACCTTCTTCGCGGAGCTATGCTACGATAATGGTTCCAACCAGCTAATCGTCGAAACATGCATCATCTTAGAAAATCCCTTGAGAAGCAGTTGTGCACTATGTCCGGATGAATCCAAGATTTTGCACCCCGCTGACGCCGAATTCGTGTGTGGAAAAGAGGGGCACCAAAGCGAATTCTTCCGCGAGAGGTGTGCATGGGACGGGGACACGAAGGAATTCTTCAAACAGAGTGAGATGCTAAGGACGCCCTTCTGTTTAGGAGGGAACATGCCTCGATATAGACTGGTGGATTGACTCCTTGTTTAATGTGGTACCTCAGTTATCACCCGTCATTATTTAATTTCATGGATCAGTAGGAAACTAAGTATTTCAGCCGTGACGAGTATCTAGCTAGAGCAAACAACCATTTAAAGTTGTCAATTTCAATAATGTGGGCATTCAGTTGTGATGTTCTACTACTTTTAGGAGGCTTGTAAAGTTATTATTTCTTCCAACGAATCCTTTGCGTTTTCTCGAGAAACAACTAGTGTCATTTATGTGCAATTGTGCACATCTGACAGTCTACAAGACATGGAAATCATTCACACAACCAATGATTCTCAGCATTTATTGGAGAATGTATTTAAGATAATCAGTGAGCCTCTTTTTTCCTGAAAGCCTTCTTTTCTCTAAAATTCAATTATGATTCAAGATGAATTCATCAAAATAGCTAGTCGTTGTTGTTGCTGTAAAATATGTGTAAATATCTGCACTATGATCTTACCTGGGTGGGCCTATAGGCTGAATAAACAGCGCGCTCGGACGTCCATGGTTCATATGTAAGCACCAAGAGGCCACTTCAATTGTTAGTGTTGGCCTCCAACTCAATATTACTGCCTGTTGTTTATTTTGCTGCACCTTGTGTCGTTCTGAAAATAAATGTTGTGTGTCTAGCATCACCGTAATCTGAGAAGCATTCTAGACTAAAAATAATAAGCATGGAGGGAAAAACATAGTTATATATTTGACAATACTGTGTGTAACACATGTTCAGTATAAGGTACCTCGACCAATACTATTTTATAGGCAGAAGAAATGATGTGTCTACGACATAAAACATAGCATAAACCGTAGTTTCTTTAGCACTACTAGGAAAAGAGCTATTAGTGGCGCACCAAATTGGGCTTTTCTGTGGCGCATCCTGGAAACAGGTGGATGCGCCACAGAAACGTCGCCACTAAAATATATTTCTGTGGCGCACCGCACGCCCGCGGTGCGCCACAGAAATGTCAAGATTCTGTGGCGCACCCAGAACCGTGCGCCACATAAATATTTCAGTGGCGCACCCACCACCATGCGACACAGAATTTTTTTTTTGAATTTCAAAAAAAAAAGGGCGGCCAGATCTAGATCTAGATCTAGCCGCCAGAATTTCGCCGGAATTTTGTCGGAGCTCGTCGGAGGCCGTGTTGCCGTGGGTGGAGGAGGGGGTCGCCGGAGGTGGGTGGGTGGAGGATGGGGGTCGCCGGAGATGGTGGAGGAGGAGAAGGATGTCGCCGGAGGTGGAGGTGGAGGTGGAGGAGGAGGAGGAGGTCGCCGGGGTGGTGGAGGAGGTCGCCGGAGGTGGAGGTGGAGGTCGCCGGAGGTGGAGGTGGAGGTGGAGGTAGAGGTGAAGGAGGAGGT
The DNA here is from genome assembly GCA_012064385.1 of Puccinellia tenuiflora. Taxonomy (NCBI): domain Eukaryota; kingdom Viridiplantae; phylum Streptophyta; class Magnoliopsida; order Poales; family Poaceae; genus Puccinellia; species Puccinellia tenuiflora. Next base: position 141,801 of record QRDG01001185.1, read on the forward strand.
CGCCGGGGTGGTGGAGGAGGTCGCCGGAGGTGGAGGTGGAGGTCGCCGGAGGTGGAGGTCGCCGGGGTGGTGGAGGAGGTCGCCGGAGGTGGAGGAAGAGGAGGAGAGAAGATGTGGAGGAGAGGAGAGGAGAGGAGAAGGAGGAGGGAGGAGAAGGGGAGAGGAGAAGTGGAGGAGAAGGGGAGAGGAGAAGTGGAGGAGAGGAGAAGGGGAGGGAGAAGTGGAGGAGAGAAGGAGAGAAGGGGAAAAGAGAGGGAGAAGGGGGGTGCCGGCGGATTCAAATTCGAATCCCGCCCCACAATTTTGTGTCGCATATGTGGATATGCACCACAGAATTGTCTTTCTATTTTTTTGAATTTTTTTGATTTTGCAGGAAACTTTCTTCTTTCCAAAATAACTTTTTTTTTTTTGCAATTTTGAGAATCTGAGAAAAGTCCAACTGGGTAAATCCTGGTAAAATCGAGTCCGAAATTTTCTCTAATTTTTTTTGAGATATTAAACGCATTTTTTCGACGTCGTATACAAAAGTTATGACCGTTTTAATATTTTTTCATCTACTTTTGGAAAAAAGTCAAAATATGTATTTTTAATTTTTTTTAACAACTAGACCCTAAACCTTCCCTATATCTAAAAGGATTTTATTTTTTAATTTTTTTATCATTTTCTTCCACTTGGTGCGAAACCGAAAAGGCGATTCACAGGGGGTGGATCTGTTTTCAACAATTCTGTGGCGCATGAGGCCACATGCGCCACAGAAATGACTCTTTCTGTGCCGCATGGGTATTTGGTGCGCCACAAAATCAGTTTCCACCTATAGCTAGTTTTCTAATAGTGTAGCCTCTTGAAGTAAAATATGATGAAGATCTGATAGTGCACCGGAGCTCTGCTCCATCACTTCATAAAACTTCCGAATCATTCATTGTGCTCACAACAGAAGCAGATTGCCTAATTTGTACATGAAGAAGCAAGATAACTAACTGTGGTGCTGTTGAGAAATTAATAAATAAAAACAAAAAAAGGTAACCGGGAGCAATAACAAATATCACAAGAAAACAACATCATGCATCTGAAACAATGATGGGAAATGTGATAAAGCTCACGGTGCAAACACAATTCCAGGTCAAGGTCAAAAGAAAAACACTTTCAATTGTTTAGCATTTTTGGCAAGGTTAATAAGTTTCTGGCATTTTCCTTCTAAATTGCAACTTGCGCTAACTCCTGAGTTGTCAAGCTTGATAATGATATTTATGTTAGTCTGGTCCCCCGCGTAGCCTCCTGGCGGCCCGAGTGGATGAATTGTTTGCGTTTGCTGAATATGGCTCCGTAGCAATTCCTGGGCGACTTAACCAGTTGCCCCTACCAATCCGGAGCTCATCCTTGTTCTTGGCCAGACCAGCAACGTTTGAGCAGGCATAAAAAAATTCAAGTCCCATGTGTGCAGCCGGGGTCACGAACCAAACTAGCTGCTAGTTTCAGCGATTCAGGCTGTCGAGCTGTTAGCCTGTTACTGGAGCTGCGTTAGCTCGGTCAAGGAAATGAAATCACAGCTCAGAATCTATAGATCTGCAATTGCAATTCCCCCTCTGATCAACCAAGTTATCTTAGGGCCAGGTTGACTTGCTCCGGCATCGAAATGCTCCCAAGAGGTTGAGGGAAAAACCATGCTTCTTCAGGGACCTCGTTCGGGAGATAATAGGCAGCTAGCTGCCTTTCAGTAGTTTAGCTTCAACATGATCGGCAATAGTTGTTGTTTCTGTTTGTAGAGGAAACTTAGCCACTAGTACATGTACACCCTGCATTTTCCCCAATACTGGAGTATGTAGAAGAAACTTCGGAACACCACTAACATTGACACTAGATGAAGCAAGCAATTGGATATTAATTATAACCCTAATGTCTGTTCTGTTGTTAGTTTCACAAGATATGATCACATCAAGCAATACTTCTACCAAACCTGCAAGGGCCATCTGGCTCCTGCATAAAAATGTCTGGAAGTGTTATATACTCCTACTACATCTGTCCATTAATATAAGACGTTTTAGGAAGCTAAATTAAACTTCTAAAACGTCTTACATTAAAAAACAGAGGGAGTACATAACAATATATGCCCTGCCAGATCGGTGATAAGGCCGACCTATATTTCAGTTCTGTTGTTTGCCCCCAAATTGCTTGTGTGCTGAAACAAAATTCTACTCGCTAAGCATAAAAAGAATATTTGAAAAAAACTAAAACATGAAGTACGAAAATATTAAAACTTGAAGTATAAAAATATTAAAAGCCAAAGTACAAGTACACTAAAATCCGCACTACAAAATTCTGAAGTACAAAAAATCCCGAAGTACAAAAATACTAAACTCGAAGTATAAAAATACTGAAATACGAAGTACAAGTACACTGAAAACCGAAGTAAAAAAACTCTACGAGTACAGAAACATAAGTAACCGACGTACCAGTACACTGAAAGTCGATGTACCAGATTTCTAGAATACAAAATTCCGAAGTACAAAAAGTTCACGAAGTAGTAGAAAAGTACAAAGTACACCGAAATCCCGAAGTACAAGTGCACTAAAACCCAAAGTGCAACTACACTCAGACTCGAAGTACAAACATACTAATTTTGGAAATACAAAAAGAAAAATTGTCAAAACATCAACATGAGATCTAGTTTTGAAGATCTCGACATGAGAAGTTTAAAAGTAAAAACGGTTCTCAAGATATTTCATTTTGAATCTCCGGTTTTGAAAATAAAAGAGAAACACTATACTTCCATCTCTCCCGTGTCTTTTCTCTCTCTCCTTCTCATCCTACTTTTTCTCCTTATGACACATGGTGAACATGATGACACCCAACGAACGACTGTACGGAGGAAGAGGTGACACTTGGCAAGCAGAGAACGTGCAGAGAAGGATAATGCAACACTTGTCAAATTGTGAGCGAGCAGAACAGACATTTGCAAACGTGGGTCTTTTCTAGTGATTTCGTCGTTAATCCTTTCTCCATCGCCCTATTTGACTTCTCAGCTTCCATATTTGGAGCACACGAGCCGCCAGAATGCGATGCGGGGGACTACCTAAACTATTGAAAGGGTATTTCTTTTATCTTGGACCTGGAATTGTGTTTGCGCCATGAGCATTATCACATATACCAACACTGCTTCAGATGCATGACGTTGCTTTCTTCTGAAATTTGTTGTCACCCTCGGTTAATTGTGTATTTATTTATTTATTTATTCATTTCACATATGGCACCACAATTTGTTATCTTGCTTTATCATGGTCATATTGAGCAATTTGCTTTTGTTATGAGCAAAATGAATGATTCGGGAAATCTGGTGCCATATGAGGGAGGAGAGCTCTGGTGTGGTTGGACGAGGTGAACATGCGACATTCCGGTAGCTAGAGATTCTATTGCACTATCAGATCTTCATAATGTTCTACTTCAAGAGGCTATATCAACTAGGGTTTATGCTATGTTTTTGTGTTGTAGACACGTCATTTCTTCTACCTATAAAATAGTATCCGTCGAGATACCTTATACTGAACATGTGTTACACACAAGTAATGTCAAGTACATATACAATGTTTTCCCCTCCATGCTTATGTATTTTTGGTCTAGGATTCTTCTAAGATTACCTTGAAGCTAGAACAACATTTATTTTCAGAAACCACACAAGGTGCAGCAAAATAAACAAGAAACAGTAATATTCAGTTGGAGGCCAACACTAACAATTGAAATGGCCTCTTGGTACTGCTTACATATGAGCCATGGACGTCCCGGCTGTTCATTCAGCCTAGAGGACCACCCAGATACAGGGAAGATTATAGCTTAGATATTTACACAGATTTTACAGCAACAACATCAATTAGATATTTTGATGCATATATGATTCTTAGAGAAAAGAAGGGTTAGAGGAAAAAAAGAGCCTCGAGTGATGACTAAAATACATTCTCCTATGAATGCAGAATCATTGGTTGTGTGAACGATTTCCGTGTCTTGTAGATTGTCAGATGTGCACAACTGCAGATAAATGACACTAGTTGTTTCTAAAAGTAGTAGAACATCACACAGGAACACCTACATTATTACTCCCTCTGATCTGTAAAAAATGTCGCTAGTACAGCTACTAACTTTTACGATCAGAGTTCATTCCCTCCAACACTTTTAACGGATCGGAGGGAGTATTTGAAATGGTTGTATCCTCTAGCTAGCTACACCCATGCTCGTCACGGCCGAAATACTTAGTTTCCTACTGATTCTTTTTTTTTTTGAGAAACTGCGTATATATATCAGAAAATACAAAGTACATAGTACAATACATACGCCAGTACAGGAACACGCAGGGGAAAAACACGACCCAACGCAACGGCGACGCCTTCACCGTCGCCGGAGAAGACGAAGCCACACCACCCACTAACCACCACCGGAGAGAACCTCTCGGCTTTGAAGACAAGAGTCGTCCGCCCCAGTGCGAAGAAACCTATGCCGTTGAACGAGCATCGCCAGTCCTCTCGCAGATCCAAGCACAAACGCACCGCAACGGAGCGCCGACGACGGATCCGCCCACCTTCGACCACCAGACCCGCGCAGGCCGCGGAGCCACCCAAGCAGGAAGCCCTCCGAACACGTACCTCAGCAGCCCTACGCCGACGACGGAGGAGACGGCGGCGCATCGACAGGGGGCCCAAGGACAGGGATCCCCACGCTCGAGGACGACGTCGTCGCCACGCCGCCCACGAAGGGGAACGCCCACAGATCCATCATCAGCACCACCAGCACCGACGAGGGGGAGCCGGATCCAGGATGAAACAACGACCAAACACGCCGGCGCCGCCCCCACCAAGACGCCAACGCCGGCCACACACCGCCCAACCCTATTTACAGCCCGACGACACGGATCCGGGGTTCCCCCACCCCTCTCCTGCCGCAGCGGACGGAGGAGGAGAGGAGAACCGCCGGCGGCGCCGGGGAAAATGGGGGGAACACTCCGGTCGCCCTCTCACTCGCCTCTCTCTACTGAAGAAGGGGGAGGGGAAGGAGATAACGCTTCACATTTTGTCCCGTTTCCTACTGATCTAGGAAACTAAACAATGACGGATGATAATTGAGGTACATTAAACAAGGAGTCAATCCACCGGTCTATATCGAGGCATGCTTCCTCCTAACATGAAGGGCGTCCTTAGCATATCGGTCTGGTTGAAGAACTCCTTTGTGTGACCGTCCATTGAGTACAATACTTCCTACACTCCCATATCTCAACCAAAAACAGGCTAGGCGCGCACAGATCAACATGACATGTTTCTGTGGTCTAGATATCAGTATTAGATACACACCTGAGTACCACGAGTGAACGAATCCGTTAAACAGCAGGTTCACGCAGATAAGCACCTCTACATGGCGTGATGTTTTATCAGGCGAACCTTCTAGCTAGCATGGATAATAACCAAGTAGCATCTCAAGGGATGCAATAATTTACACCAGTGAACAAATCTGTTAGGCAGCAGGCAATGCTTATTGGCGCTGGTAGGCACCTCTACGCACCGATGTTTATCACGCGAACCTTGTAGCTTGGCATCGGGGCAGGCCATCTGGATGAATGCAAACAAAAACAACATCAATATGAAAACACGCTTGTGACGGACAGCTTTTAGCAGCAAAAGTGGCTGAAAAATCTACTTTTCTCTCCACATTCACACTTGTAGGACGACAAGTGCAAAATGTACAAATACAATTACCAGACTAATCCAACTTCTATGTGCAAAACGTACGGAAAATACATTTGGCAGACTACTCCTAAACTATTTACCTGTTATAATGGGACTCTTTCAACATCTCTGCAGCTATGTTTTTCGATATTGTGCTGCCATCTCTTTGCCGCTTTATGACAACCTGGTACAAGATGTAGTTAAAAAGTGCAAGAGATTGTTTTTTGGCAAGTAAAGCATACTTTCAAACATAAATGATAAAAAAACATGCATTAAATACCTCAACTATCATGGTTTTCCCTGCACGATCTCCAAAGGTTCCCAAATGCTCCTTGCAAGCATCCAGTAACATGGCACCAAACTGACCCATGCATTTTGTAGATTGATTACAAAGAAGCGTACAGCCAAACAAAGATACAATCTTATATAGGGGAGTTACCTCTGGGGCACTGGAGAGAACTTTCCCATTGCATTTGACAACAACATCACCGCTACATAATCCAGCAACATCAGCAGGTGACCCCTCAGCAACCTGATTGACATTTTATTTGTTCCATTTTATACAAGCATGCTACTGAAGCAAATATATAATCGGCCAAATAATAAATAAAAACTATAATGCATATATTGCATTTTTAAATTGAGAAATGAATAAGGATATTGCAAAAATATTACATTAAATATGCCAAAGGTGCATTCAAACATCAAGTTAGGTGAACAGCAACACTACTGAGAAATATAGCAAAGAAAGCACACTCTGATGTGCAGGAATCCCCTATTATAACTAGACAAATGGCCCTAACATCCGTCCATCCCCTTCTGGCTGTCAAGCTTAACAGTTCATCGTTATGAAACACATACGGGAACGAAGTAATTGGGTGATAAATTCAATCTTTCTATCACCGGTCTATGTTAAAATCATAGTCAATAGCATAAGTCTCTTCTGGAGCTCTTCCATGTTCTCTATTCATGCAACTTCTAGACTGCATATCGTACAGGTCTTGGTATGACTAACTTCAGAAAAAAATTGTATGCACAAGCATAGTTATTCATACTACTTTTTGTGTATCCAACATTGGGCATGCGGCAACACATGGGCTATAAATTAGTACTCCCTCCGTATCAAAATATAAGATGTTTTAGCATTTCTCTTTCTATCCGTATGTAGACATGTTTTAGTGTAAGATTCATTTGAACCTTGCACTAAAACATGTCTAGATACGGATGGAAAGAGAAATGCTAAAACATCTTATATTTTGATACGGAGGGAGTAATAATTAATGAAGACATCCTAATTAGATGAGCAACAAAGAGTTCGCCTCCAGCTTGTAAGTGTTTGTTGTAGCATCCCATATTTCAGTTTCACCCATGGACCAAGGAGCAATACTGATTTGCTATGTCGTTCTCAGCCTCAGCATCAATCAAACACTACAACTTTTAGATAAATAAACCAGACCAATGTGAACAACCCATACCGAATACCATCGCCTGTCTAGAGGTGCTCGAGGAGTGTTGATGCACGACCATTGCTATTCAAGCCATAGCATGCTGCTGTGTGACAGCGTGAGTCTAGGGCTGACAACGGAGCTAGTTCGGATGGCGACAGGGCTATTCCCAAAGGGTCTGCCTCACTATTCCCACTTCCTATTTAGTTATCAGGGAGCTCTTGCTTCCACCACCAAGGATTTGGCAGGAAACAGTACCCAGATAAGTTATTTTATATGATCATAACATATTATATAACACCTGAGATCAGTATGTGGAGGTCAAATCATGAATCCTGTATGAACCCAATATTCAGTATCATGACTTGCTAACGTTCGAGATAAAGATTCCATCATGCGATGCCTATCAGTTTACTTTTAAATTTCAAGACGCGTATTCTTAAGAGTAACTTTTAACCTAGAAAATGTACAGAAAGCACAAAAGAGTAAATAAATAGAAGAGATCCATACGTTTGAAATATATAAACCCTGGTCAACATCTGGGAATTTCTGATAGACGCGCTCCAAGACGCTCAGTGGCATCATCTCAAGAGAGGTGTACCTTAACCCAAGCCAAGGGCTAAATGTTTTTCTGCAAAATAATAAAAATCTTATTTTGTTATTTGGCACTAAAGAAGCAAAGCAAAATCAGGGGTCCATTTTCCCTAATAAGAGTGACAAGGCAAAACCAATATAGAAAGAAACAGTAGAACCGTCATAAATAAAATAGTTTACCCAAAGCTCTGGTGTTGTTCCAGGATCCTTGAAACAATCAGCATTGGAAGGTGCGATGTCTGATTCTTTTCGTAAAAATTGATACCGAGGACTTGACCATTGTAATTCAAAAGTGGTCCTCCAGAACCAACCTACCAAAAGGCAAAAACAATGGAAAATTTTGTCATCATGGTCAAGAGATAATAGAAGTATTTGCAGTCTCCTTGGATTAGCCAATTCAGGTTTTCTATGCTAAGACAAAATAAACAAAACATCTATGCTAAGACAAAATAACACACTAAATGATATATGCTATGTCCACACACAAGTTTCAGTGCATAAAAGGCCTAAAACAAAATCATACAAGCAAATTTTAGACTAATTGCCAGACTAGATGATGGCTTCAAACAGTTTGATGTTGTGTGCTTGGGAACATAAGAGATTGTCCTAATGTGGTGAAGGAAGAGGTGAAGATGCAGCTCAGCAGCATGATAGGTGACGATAAGAGTATAGGTAGATGCAGATCTGGTTTATTCCAAGCTTTCCTTCAAAGATATTAACGCTGCCATTCATAGAGAGTCCCACATAACAATGACTAATCAACCAACAGGCTGGGAGTTGGACTAACTTAAAAGCTGCACTCATAAACCGCACTTGCTCCTTCTTAAACCAACACCATTTTAAAACCGGAGTCTGAGTCATGCATCGTCACTGCTGCTTACATGCGTCACAAAGATGCAGTACTGGATAGCAAACTATAATTTTTAAAAGACATGTGTGCCGGTTTTTTGAATGCAATATTATATTATTATAACAAAAATAATTTTGACATAAGCAAGTTCATACACCAAAGCATAGATCGACTGGCTGGGCTAATTTCCGACTACTCATTCCACTACGCAGATGCTCTCTAGGGTGCCAACGTCCACCTTTCCCAAGTTCTAACAAGCTCTGCTAACTCTCTAGTGGCCATTCCCTACATTTGGCTGCACAAGCCTACAGCATAGGGTGCTAGGCCCAATTGATGCAGCCAATTGGTCAGTGCCGAAAAGGAAAATATGACCAGAGGGATGTGAAGTGGCTAGCCGATGGCAGCTGCTTGAGTGTCTTTATTTTAGTACACAGATTCCAGCAGGCAGATAGTTGGGACACTTGATTAGTGACACAACAGTTTCCTCTCTGAGTCAGGTTTTTTGTCACCGTGGCTGCTACCAGAACTATGAGCTAGCTTAGCTCACAACCAAAATGTGAGATCAAGAATAAATGCCACACCAAAAAATCACAGTAGAAATGACCTAGTATTACAGCGTAGTTTAGAAAAGTCGATCGATAAAAAGAATCGAAGTTCTCTTGTGCAAGAAGCTTTTTTCTTCTTCTATAAAAAATCCAATATGACCACACTAAGTTTGAATAAATTAAGTATGATATGTTTTGTACCATGGAAACCTTGCAGCTTGACACCAAGAGTTCAGAACACCCAAAGATGCTGGTTTGGTGTACAAGTTGACCCCGCGAACACATGAGATTACCACCTTCATATGCACGTCCAAGTGCTAGTACAGATCCATTGTGGGTAGTGTCTTTCAGATGAACGACTTCTAGGAGTGCTAGATCCGCTGCAACTTTGACAACAGCAACATTATAGTGAAAATCCACAAGAAAAATATGGCCATCAGTTATATGCCCATCAGGTAGAAGCACCTTGACCTGAAATCAGTTATTGAAAAGGAAAAAATCAAAATCAAATGATAAGATCAAAGCTACATATTTGGCAAGGATTGAGAGAAGCACGCAGCAATTACCGTCACATCAGTTATCATGTTATTATCTCCATTCAAAGATCTAACAAGTGTTGCTGAGGTTAAGATCATACTTGTACCAGTATTGTCTGTCCGACGCATCACAAATCCTGAACATACACGGATCCTCTTTCCACCTGAATTTCATTAACACCTTAATGAGCTTCAGTTTAAACCAAATGTGGAAAAAGATGGCTAATTAGTAAACCTATAAAGTACCTGCATAGGAAGACAAGCTGGTGATTGACTTTGAGACAAATAATGCAACTTTACGAGCCTGAAGATTCTCAAGGCTGCCATCATCGGAGTCACCAAATGTATTCTCCACACTAATGTCACGTTCCCCGTACACGCTTTTAACTAAAACAAGCAATTTATAACCATCGGTATTAGTCAGCAAGAAACGTATAAGCATATGTTGATGTCCATTTAGAGTACATAATTATGCAAATTGAACACTTTAAGTCTTGCTTTATTTTTCCAGACTAAAGTATATAGCATGTATTTGGTAACATGCAGCAACCCAAAATCATGAAGTTTCAGGAACAGAACACTTTCCAGATATGACTTATAATCTGACTAGGTGCTTCATAGCACAGTCATCAAAATTTACATGTAGAGCATATAAAAGGCATCTACAACATATTGGTCAACTTTGGCAGTAAAGTGAGAGAAACTAAATATGGCCCAATAATGCAAAGCATGGGCATTAAGTGTCTTTGGTGAAAACTCAGAATAATGAGTACGACAAGTGATCTAAGTACTATATGCAGTTAGCGAGAGTCCACCCCCTCCTATAAGAGCTTGGGGTTGAGGCACTTTTGAAGTGCTGTGACTCACATGAGCCCCTAGATGTGGCTCTTTTGCGCCTTTGAAAGCAATCTGTAGGTTAGTGGCCCTGATACTGGTGTTGATATGCCGGCAGGCAGCCTTATATGCAGAGCTACTGGGCTACCTAAGACACATTAGTGGGTGCATCAGCGGCTCCACCAGCCTTATTTACAATTTACAACAGCTACGAAGTCTCTATCACAGTTTATCGTATGAGAAGGTGCTCAAGGATCTACGGCAAGCCTACTAGAGGTGCTTTGAACAAGCAAATCAAAGTTGCTGTGAAGTCTCAACTCATACCGACGATTTTTTTTTTGTCTTTTTGCTAATTGTATACTCAATCAGAGGCTCAGAGCACATAACATAATCTAAAAAAATATCAGAGGATATAGACCGGTGATATACACAACTAAGCACTAGAGCAACTCGTTTAGTTTCCCGGGACCAACTGAAGGATTAGTTAACAACTACTACTCCGTAGCGAAGAGTGAAACCTTTCACGGTTGCAGCAGATATATGATATCTAGTGTTATTAGTATCAGTCCATAAACTTCCCTAATGAAAGGTACCGGTCCATAAGCATGCGTGCAAGCTAGAAACCACTACTTGAATACGTACGGAACTGCGGATTAGGACCAGGAACTAATCTAACAAGAAAAAACAGATCTTTGGTAAAAGCAAATATTCTTACGTAGCTCGTCAATTGACATGCTCTTTGCCTTGATGGCAAGTATCTCACGCATACTCTTGGCCACAATATCATCACTGGCGCAAGCCAACCCATCGTCGCCGCTGGAGGAAGCGCGGTGCTCCTGGGACGGGGCAGGTGGAGGCGGCGGGGCCTTATTGGCGCTCCTCGTCTTCCTCTTCTTATCCTTCTTCCGCGGCTGCGTCTCGCAGGCCACACGCCCGCCCTTCTCCCCGCGCAGCGCCTTGGTTACCTCCCTACTGTCACCGCCGTCGTCAGGAGACCCAGCCATGTATGTCGCCGCCGCCGCAAGAGATGTCGGGACGAAAATATAGGTTTGAAGATCGTGGGGCGGCGGTGGAGGGACGACGTAGCAGCAGGCGGCGGTGTGATAGGGTCACGATCGAGGGGAAGCGGTGGTGGACAGCGCGGCGCGGCGCGGCGAGGCGGGACGGTGGCGCCGGCGCGGCGTGGTGATCGGCGGGAGACGGGCTGCCCTGCCTGGCCCGGCCTGTTTTTTGTTTTGTTTTGTTTTTCTTCTTTTTCTGGAGAGAACCTGGCTCGACCTGCTTTGGGTCTGGCCAGCCTTGCATTTAGTCCTGGCCATGGGCCGGGCTGGGCCCGGAAAAGCCCACAGCAGAAAACCTAGGCATAGGGCCCGCCCCGGGCTTGCTACGGGGCCTAGAATTTATGCTCAAGCCCGATCCACTGGCGAAAAATAGAGGCGGGCCTTGGGCTGTGGGCCGGGCCTCTTCCTTAAATCGCCCATATGTGAAGCCCAAGCCCGGTCCTACCAATCTCTCGGGCTCAAAACACATGCCAAGACCCGGCACGTGGGACTCAAAATATAGGTCCATGCCCTAAAATTCTGGGTCGTGTCGGGCCAACCGGGTCGGGCTTCCTATGGTCAGGACTACTTACATCCCACGACGCACAAATAATAAATATAAATTAATAATAACGAAACATGATAGTTTGCCCTCTTTTCCACAAACTACAATTTGATCAGGGTGTGACTCTTATCCACAAACATCACAAAACGTGATAGTTTACACTCTTTTATGTGGTTACTAGGTTGATCACAATATCACATCAATAACAAGCACCATCATTAGACTTAACTGCAACATTTCCAGGTTTCTCAACAAGAACATTTGATATGATCTGATCTACGGCGTCAGTTGATATGATTTGAAATATGACGTTGCTGTATGTGGGAGATCTTTATCTTTCGATATGGTGAAGGAGAACAGTGTTGTCACCATCTTTCAGAAGACCAAGATCAACACACACATTATTTTGTCGAGAGGTACGAGTAGGAACGAGCTCGAAAGCAATCATACCGATGTTCCAAGAGGCTTGAAGGGTTGTGTTCTACCAGCTTTGTTGGGTTGTGTTCTACGTGAGAATCAAAGAGGTCATGTTTGGTTTGGTTTGGTTTAGTTTTAGCTTTTGACTTAATTTTGGCATGCTCTTTGTGTCTTATAGGACAAAATCTAACAACCAAAAATACAAGTCCAACTAAACAGGGACGGAAATAAGCCCAACCAAGCTCGCGTGTAACTCACTCTATCCAATCTGTCTGAGTAATAAATGGATAGATAGTCAAAAAAAAAAAAAAAAAATTCACCCCTATGGGTTATGGGCTATGGCCGGCCTTGCTTCCACGGCGCATACAGTTAACACCGACAGAGCGCCGCGGTGAGCCGGAAAAACCAAACCTTTGTCTCCTCCGCGAACGTGAAGGGAAACTTACCGCCGCAGTGGATCTCACCTGCCAATAAGATCACGAAACCAAATCAGTCGCAGCGCAGTCAAGCAAAGGGAACACCAAGCTGCCCGCATCCCTGCCGCGCCGTGCGAGATCTGAGGAAGTAGAAATATTTTCGCGGGAGCCGCCGCGTCGCGTCGCGCCCGGATCTCGCCGCCCCTCCGCGCGCCTGCCGGATCCATGCCCGCCGGCCCCGCGCCGTCGTCCTCCTCCTCACAGTTACAGCCGGAGTCGGCGTGGTAATGGTGCGGCCGGCGGGCCTCCTCGACCCGACGCGGCGGCGGCCGTTCCTGGATCAGCGGCGGCCGTCGTTCAGGCGGCGGTGGCAGCAGCGGCCGCTCTGGGTTCGCCTCGGCCTCTCGCTCGTCCTCGCCCTCGCCTGCGTCCTCCTCCTCCTCGGCCTCGCCGGCTCCCCCGACCCCTCCTCCCCGCCATCCACCGACTCGGCCCGATCCGACACCACGGTCTCCTCCCCTCTCCTCCGCCAGGTAATCGCGCCGCATCTCGCCACTCCCATGAACGCCGATTAGTTGCATTTCCCAGTTCTTGCCTCGTCTGGCTTGGAACCATCAAACTGCAGTCTTTAGTTATCATATAACTGCTGAATTTGCTACCCGAAAAAAAAAACCCTGATGAATTTGCTAGTTGTGCACTTGACTACTTGTGTAGGGCTTACTGTTGTTACAAGAAGATCATGAATGCTAGACTAGCGAGTAGTGTCTAAACGTATGAACTTTTGATGTGCAGAGATCTTACCTTGATGGCATCACGGACGCACACAACATGACGGACGAAATGCTGAGTGCTCACTCGTTCTCCCGTCAGCTGATGGACCAGATTTCTCTCGCGAAGACTTACATGGTGGCCGCGAAAGAAGCCAATAACCTGCAGTTTGTGGCGGAGCTTAGTGCACAGGTGCGGCGGGAACAGAGCATCCTCGCGCATGCTGCAGCCCACGGCGGCACGGTAAAGAAGGAGGATGCGGAGAAGGCGATCAGGGACATGTCTGTGCTGTTCTTCCAGGCTCAGCAGTTCCGGTATGACAGTGCGGTCACCATCATGAAGTTGAAGGGTCAGATTCAGTCCCTAGAGGAGAAGTCGAAAGCCGAGGCGGACAAGAGCACAAAGTATGGGCAGATTGCTGCTGAGGAGCTCCCAAAGGGACTTTACTGCCTTGGTGTCCGGTTAACCATGGAATGGTTCAAGAGTGCCGAGCTTCAGAGGAAGTTCTCAGATAGGAGCCCAGCAGTGCAGAGTAATCTGAGGGACAACAGCCTCTACCATTACTGTGTTTTCTCCGACAACATCATTGCTGTCTCTGTTGTCATCAATTCTACAACTCTGAATTCAAATCACCCAGAAAAGAATGTTTTTCATTTGGTGACCGACGAGGTGAACTATGTTCCAATGAAAGCCTGGTTTGCCATGAATGACTACAGAGGGGCCACTGTGGAGATACAAAAGGTGGAGGACTTCACCTGGCTAAACGCCTCCTATGTTCCTGTTCTTAAACAGCTCCAGGATGCTGCCACACAGAATTTCTACTTCTCTGGCAGTGGTAATCGTGGAACACCAATCAAATTCAGAAATCCAAAGTACCTATCAATGCTCAACCACTTGAGGTTTTACATCCCAGAAATCTACCCAGAGCTCCGCAAGGTTGTATTTCTTGATGATGACATCGTTGTTCAGAAGGACCTTTCAGATCTGTTTACAGTCAACCTCAACGGTAATGTTATGGGGGCAGTTGAGACTTGCATGGAGACGTTCCACAGATTTCATAAGTATCTCAATCATTCTCATCCTTTAATTCGTGCCCATTTTGATCCTGATGCTTGTGGCTGGGCATTTGGTATGAATGTGCTTGATCTTGTTGAATGGAGGAACAAGAATGTGACAGGTATATATCATTATTGGCAAGAGCGCAATGCTGATCATACCCTATGGAAGCTTGGGTCTTTACCACCTGGGCTTCTTGCTTTCTATGGCTTGGTTGAAGCGTTGGACCCGAAATGGCACGTATTGGGGTTAGGCTATACTACAGTTGATCCTGATACTATTAAGGAAGGTGCAGTTTTGCACTACAATGGAAATATGAAGCCATGGCTGAAAATTGGGATGGAGAAGTACAAGGGCTTCTGGGACAACTATGTGGATTATTCACACCCTCTGCTTCAACGGTGTTTCATGCGCTGATTAATGTGTATCAAATGTTTAGAAATTTTTGCGACCGTTTTGGTGGAGCTGATTGTCTTTGCTCACAAGTTACAGCCTCACATTAAACATGGGCAGCTCTTTATGCTGACATGTGAAGTTAATGAAGTACAGTGATCACAGATATGACCGGCCACAGGTAAACATCAGAAGAGCTAAGATTGTCATTCAGTAGGTTGCTACTTGAACAGCATCGATTACTTACATTCATAACTTGCAACCCCAATGTAATTTTTTCCATTTTGATTTTTTTGTGAGACAGAAGGAAGGGTATAATTGTAGAATTGATTCAAAATTCTTGATGTGTTACACCAAGTTTTGAGATATATATTTATTGGATGTTCAGACAACTCAACCTCTTTCTGGTTATTCATACATCTTCAGATGAATTAGTCTTATATCATTTTCAGCATCAGAATTTTATTTTCATTCATGGTTGCTCAATGTTGCTACATATATTTTATGCGTGAAGCCAATAAAGCTTATTTGCATGGTGCAGATCCATGCTGCTGTGAAAAAAGAAGTCTGTTAGCATTTCTGTTAGCATTGTAATTCATATACTATTTATGCTAGTGCATCTGTTGTATACTTGTGCGGGTGGCAAACATGGCTTCATGCCTTCGTAGCATGTGATTGAAGTATTCTTTCATGATATTCTATGTTAAACCTTACATAGAAATTCTGTGTCGGAAGAACTTTGTAGAGAGCTACAATGCAGGTAGGTGTTAACAGAAATGAAGTGTAACACAGTGTACTATTATTACTGAAGAATCCAAGAGATATTATTTATGCTGTCATCTGATATAAATTGATAACTATAGCTGCGCACTATTATTTTCACAAATATTCTTTTCAGAGCCTGTTCAGCATATGGGGTGATCTAGGTTTTGCCTCTTGTAAAATGCTTTTGCAATTCTGCCTTCCTGTATCTTCCATCACTGTACTGCAGTGATTTTCCAGATTCAAACAGTTCATTCACGACTTCGCTGTGGCATCTACCTCTCTTTGATGACTTCCCCATCAACATTGCTGGCAGCAACATCGGTCCTCTTCCTTCTTTTGGATCTGGACCTCCTCTTCCTATGCCTCCTACTTGTTTCTTTTGTTTCATCATTATTTGTGGGCATGCTGGGGTTTACATCTGCAGGAACAATCACAGGTTCTGGAGCATGCATTATCTCTTGGTTGGCTTCAGTCAAGCTATCTTTTGAGATCTTCAACTCACTATCAGGGTTGATTTCCTTCCCTGGTTCTCTATCAACTTCTTTGCCGTCTTCTTTCTCAAGCAGCTTACTCTCGCTGTTGCGGTTGCTGACATCGCCTTGGGTGTCCTCCAATTTTCTTGCGCCATTCAGTTCTTCTTTGCTGACTTCTTGACTGTCTGGAGGGGGAACTGAATCTTCTTTATTGGCATCATCTGTTTTCTCTTGTGCTGCATCATTTGGAGGGGGATCTGAACCTTCTTGATTGGTATCACCTGTTTTCTCTTGTGACACATCATTTGGAGGGGGATCTGAATCTTCTTGATTGGCATCACCTGTTTTCTCTTGTGACACATCATTTGGAGGCGGTTCTGAATCTTCTTTACTGGCATCACTTGTTTTCTCTTGTGATACGTCATCTTCGAAATTAGTTGTGAACTTTATAAACTGGTCTTTTGAGGAACTATCTTCTTGGTGGTTGCTCTCGGATGCAGTGGTGTTGTAGGATTGCAGCTCTTCTGCTTGAGCAGGTATGGAACCACTGGGGTCTGATCTTTCTTCAAATACCACAGTGTCATGAGTTGCATCTTTGCTGTCCGTGCCCTCCACAACTCTCTCGTCTTGGTGGTTGCTCTCGGATGCAGTACTGTTGTAGGAATGCAGCTCTTCTGCTGGAGAAGGTATGGAATCACTGGGGTTTGCCTTTTCCTCAAGTATCACGGTGTCGGGATTTACATCTTTGTTATTTGTGCTTACTACGACTCTCTCCTCTTGGTGGTTGCTCTCTGATGCAGTGGTGTTATAGAACTGATGTTCTTCTGTTGGAGCAGGTATGGTATCACCAGAGCTTGCAGAATTGTCAAGTGCTACATGATCAGAAGCTGCACTTTTGTTATTTGTGCCTAACACAGCATCGCCACTGACTTCTGTGTCTGGTTTCTTGTTGTCCTGGAACTTGGTCTTGATCTCTTCAAGCTCAGCTTCTTTTTGTTGCAGGAGTTCCTTCATAGCTACCATCTGGTCAGGGCCTGAAGCAGCTACTATCTCTTTCATTTGTGTGATATGGTTCTCTTTCTCTAGAAGAGCTGCCTCCAGTTCTTTCTGGGTGTTGGTAAGATACGTAGTGGTTGTTTCTGAATTCATGACCTTGTTTTTCAGTTCTGTCCTCTCAATACTCAGGATAGACGTTTTAGCTTCCAGTTCATCCACCTTTCTCCTCATATCCTTACTAATTTCCTTCTCGTTCTGGAATGAAATAACAATATTTGGTTAATGAGATATTGTTGACTTTGAAAATCAGGTTTGTGAAAAAAAACAAATAAATTATATGACATCTGTAGAGGGCATTAATAGAATAGGCAGACAGTTTATACTCTGCATGTGCTAGTGTGCTTCAACTATGGGAGTGTTTATAATCCACAAATGAATATCCTTGTCATAACTAGCATTAGGTTGTATATCACGAAGATGTTCAATTGACTATTACATGCTTATATTTCGATGCGATGTGATGTTCTGATATGATACCCCGAGCTCAAGGTTTCTGTGCAAAAGCTGTTTAGTATGGAATGGAAGTCTTTTCGAGAATGATAGTTGTGAATGCATGATTCCCTATTTTACATTATGCTTGCTGTTGGCTTTAGTGAGTGCTTTAGTGCAGTTGTGTTCTCTCGGTACTTCTGTGAATTAGCACTGTGAGTATCTGCACAAGCCACATGTCATGAGAGAATAGCCTATGTCCTATAGGGAGGCTGAAGTATGTTTGGTTGACCACGATGTTGATTGGTAATGTAAGACTCTTTCATCCACTGAAGATGAGAATTATATTCATAACTGGGATATAAATCATTTGGAACTGCAAAAATATTAGCACTTGAGGGTTTTGGCTCGACGTCACATTGGCATGTGTGTCCTAGCCGCAACATGTGTGTGATGACAGATCCTAAAGCCCACCTCTTCATTGGAGTGGCCAGTTCTCAGTGTTCTATAAGCCCCATTAGTGAATAAGAGGAGTAAACTCTAAACTGACCACTGGTCTCTGGCTTAGAGCACTTAGGAGTTCAGGAGATAAATCACTAAAGTGGGGCAATCATAATCTACTGGCTGTGCAAACAGATGATATCCAACTCTTCTTAAATTCATCAATTAACCAAACAAACACAGATAAGTAGCAAAGCAGTTCTGATGCATGGCACGCCAGAAATCATATCCATACCTCCAGGAGGGCTTGAAGTGACATGAGCTGCTGCTCGCGTTCCTGGAGGAGGATGGAGAAGATACGCCGCTCCCTCATCTTGTGCAGGACGCCGACGCTCAGCGTGGCGGCGCCGATGGCCAGCAACAGCAGCAGCAGGTAGGGGAGCCTCTTGTTGCCGCTCATTGTGTAGCCTCTTGATCTGTGCTTACCTCCATCCATCTCCATTTTTGTGTGCACCCTCTTGCTAACACTCATCCAGGGTTTCTAGTTTTGCTCTGTTTATTGCAGACCGGGACAATGGCTGTGGCAGCAGTCTGAAGGAACATGACCTTCTTTTCAGTTGCTTGGGTTCTGGAAAGGAAAAGTAACTTGCTTAGGTATGGAGGAACAAGACTCTGGGATGCTTCACTTGCCCCAAGGTGAGGCACATGCTCTTGGATCTTGATGGCTTGATTTGCTTGGGCCTTTACAGATGTTGGAGTGTAAAGTTTGTTTCATTTTGACTTTTGTTAGTGTCTCGTATGACATTAGCAGTAACTATGTTGCTTGCGTTTGCATCTGATCTCCCAGTAAGATGTCTTAGATCAGAAGTTTGTTTGCAGAGCAAGCCACAACTTTCATACACACAAAACCATGGTTACGCGCTGAGTTCTATACTTCTAAGTGCACAAATGGGTACATTACATAGCAAAAGCTGTGAAACTCGTCATAATGACGTAACGAATTGTATGTACAACAATACTTATCTTTGACCAGGAAAATGAGTAATTCATGACCAGAAGTCGACTCGTGCAAGAATAAGACTGGCTTCATGAATCAGAAAACTGTAATCTCCATTTAACAAAAAATTATGTGTAGTGTCTATGAACAGACTTTATCAAACTGATCTGGACTATTGACAAAATTTGTAATCTAAACATAAATGAATACCACCCCAACACTTTAGCAACATGGATCCATCGCACACAAAAGAATCCTCACAAAACGAAGTGTTGTTGCAGTCTATCTCCATGAATTGGCAAACTCATACTGCTGGTACATGGTATATCAATTACAAAGCGCTTCTAACTAATCCTACAGTTCAAATTGGTATCCTAATGAACTGGCAAATTGATGCCTTGAAGTTGCTCTGACAATTAATCAATGCAGACTGTTGAACTCTTGACAGCCTTGAAATATCTCGTCGGTTCAACAAATAGAATTTTGTGAGCATGATGGTTCCTGCATTCAGGAATTCCTTTTGTTAGTTAGCAACTTAGCAGCGTGTCCGGTCTGACAGCATCAACGACAAGCATATTATGAAGATTACCTGATACTTCAATCAACAAGTACTCACTAACAAACTATAGTTAACAGAAAGCCCACCCATTCTAGAAAATGGGAAGTCTTCTGGCTATATGACCTTCAGAACTTCACCCAGGACAAGAGCCCACTGTGTCCAATGTGTTCCTCCCTGCGTCAATACATTTCAAGGGAGAAGAGCCATCAGTGCAGGGGAGGAGAAGGCGTACGTACTTGCAGGCCCAGGCTCTCAACCTCAAACTTGGTGCCCATTTGAGTCTGTTGTGCAACAAGTAATCAGGATGCAAGGGTGCGAATTCTCAACTGACCTGGCAGAAGACAGCGTATGGATCTCTCAAGGGCCCATCACATGATAGCTCACTTGTGCTTCCATCCATGAATGTTCCGTCAGCGAAAATGACCTGACTCAAGTGACACATAACTCTTGTATCAGAGCAGAAAGGAAACTGTGCAGATAAAAACATACCATCCGTGACAAAATTAGTTTCAGTTAGACCGAAATCGTTAGTACATGGAGTAACTGACTAACTGCCCTCAAACATAATATCGAAAAACGACAACTAAAGCAGTAAGCACAATTTATAGAGGAAGGTATGCAACCACACCTCTGAAGCATAACCAGGAGTTTCCCCAGCAGTTGGCTTAATAAACGATCCTACTGGGCAAGTTTGTTGAACAACTTCACAGAATGCTATGAGTCTCTCCCTGTTGCCAAGCTCTACTGCCTGTGAGAACATACAATTTTGTTATTTCCTTATTCTTAAAATGCTTTGACACTGTATCACTGAGACAGACCAAATGTTTTGAAGAGCCTGGTTGACCTTCTGTCAAGATCAAACTTTGAATGAGATGGTTTCTTAAGCCATGGGTTCTTCATGAAATTAAAACCTTGCCCATTATTTTCAGTAATTCTCTTGTTCTCCCCTATTAATTTCATTTTCTGAAATCTGTTTTCCTTAAATCAGCTCTCTGAATATGTGAGACATTGCAGTAGCTATCCTGATTCATCCAAAACTAAGCTCTAATGTTGTATGATCCATTGATGGTTCGGTACAGTCATATCTTGCTCATGTGAGTATTCATGTGGTAGTCAATTAATGTATACCTATTTCTAGACTAACTGTAATGTTAAACTTAAGGCAACCTGGACAATATCATGGCGTGGAACCCTCGGAAGCGGTTGAACTCTATAGCCTCTGGCTGACATGACCTCTGCAATCAGCAAACCTCCCTGTGGATATTATATGACTGTCACTTGCAGCTGCATGCATAATTTCCTAGAAGAGGCGATAATTAGGAAATTAACCTACTTTTACTGCCTCTCCCACCATTTGCGGAGCGAGAAACAAGCCTTGAAACAGTGCTCGCATAACATGTCCAGGTGCTGATCCAAACTCCACTCCAAGGCCAGGCGCGGATAGGCGAGCTGCAGCTGCTGCAACCAAATCTTTCTTCCCAGCAACATAACCACCACAAGGCGCGATGGTGCCACCGGGGTTCTTTATCAAGCTACCGGCAATGAGGTCTGCTCCCTGTCATGCAAATTCCCAATCAGGTAAACACTACTCTGTTATTCATATGATTACCACTATGAACATACCACCATTGAAGGCTCTGATGTCTCAACAAATTCACCATAGCAGTTGTCCACCATGACCTTGCAGTTTGGATTTTGCATCTGCGGTACAAACAATGTCAGCACACACGTGAGTTAAACCGGATATGGAGTATGCTTGCCCCTAAATTCAGGATATAGTCTTGCCTTGATCAACTCGATGGCTCTTCGGATATCCGCCACGCTCAGGCTCTTGCGCCATGAGTAACCGCAAGACCTCTGTATGAGCGCGCACCCGGTCTCCGGTCTGACGGCATGCGCAAGCGCATCCCAGTCGAGGCCACCATCCTCTGCGAGCTACAACTGAATCCCCATCAGTAATAATCCATCAAAAGCACAATCTGGCACGGTGTAGTAGGTGGTGCCATGGAGGACAGGGACTCACCGGAATTTCTCGGTAGGTCACTCCAAAGTCCTTGAGTGATCCTACATTTTCCGAACCCCTGATCCCAATGACCTCCTCCAGGGTGTCGTACGGAGGCCCGGCCACCGCTAAGAGCTGCAAAATTGAAGCTGACATCGATCAGCTTCTCAATGTGAAATCATGTTGCTTTTGGTTCGGCATGTCCGTTACCTCGTGTCCAGGCCGCAGCAGCGCGAACAGAGCGCAGGCGATGGCGTGCGTGCCAGAGAAGAACTGACAATAAAGAAAGGGGAGGTGGTCAGTCACTTGGGGAGGGTGGGATAGTTCAGCTCTGTCGAGCTCTGCAATGCACTGGAATGTGGGAGGAGACAGGAGAAATTACCTGGGGGCGCACGATGGCGGCCTCGGCGCCGACGACGTGGGCGAAGACGGAGTCGAGCGCCTCCCGGCCGCCGGCGTCGTCGTGGCCGTACCCCGTCGACCCACCAAAGTGCTGCAGTTTAAATACAGCCATACAGTACCGCGCGTCAGCAATCAGGAGCAGGAGGCAGCGAGGGGGGTAGAGGGAGATTACGTACGTGGGGGGCGACGCGGGCGTGGCGGAAGGCGGCGGAGACGCGGGAGGAGTTGAGTGCGAGCGCGCGGTCCACCTCCCGGAACTCCGCCTGCAGAGACTCCACCGCGCGGGACACCTCCGGGTGAAACACTGACGCCGACGCCGACGCGCACGGCATAACCGTTCGCCTGCCGCGAGGTGGTCGCGCGAGGGGAGAGGAGGTCAGCGTGGTGGCTGTAGCCGTCGACATCGCCGCCGGCGACAGCAACCCACCAGCTTGGCTAGCTCTGAATGTCAGACTGTTATCCGCATTGGCCGCTTCACTTCACCCCTGCAGTTTTGGTCTCCCACCTAGTCCAGGCCCAGCACGATCCACGCGGCCCGGCCCAGCCCAACGCGATCCACCTAGCTCCGGCCCAGTATTGACATTCGCTCAGCTGCTTGGATGGAAGGCTGATGCTTCAAGCATCAGAAATGCCCCCGTCCATGTTGCTTACCCCCGGACGCACGAACAGCACGAGAAGAAGGAACAGTTTCCATGGGCAAGCAAACTGAGCTTTCATTCTTACCGAAAGACAGACGATCCACCACACACACCGCCAACAGTTGTGGGGATGGAACCGGAAGGACGGAGCTAATAAGCAAAGCATGCTCATGAGCAAGGAACACAATGCTTGCACTCAAAGAAGGCTCCCTGCCTTCCTCTTCCAACTCCCTATATCACCATCTGCACTCGCTCATCTGAATCAACCATCAGTGGTACCTTGAGTGAAGAGATCAACGACAGTGTCAATGGCCTCCGGCACGTTCCTGCTAGCAGCGGTGCTCGGGCTGGTCCTCGCGTCGGCGCCGGTGGCGCGGTCGTGGAGCACGGAGGGACACATGCTCACATGCCAGATCGCACAGGTAAAAGACTTGTTCGCTAGTATGTTCATGACCAGATGTGTTAGCATTGCGTCGACACCACTGAGCTGAACTGAACTGGGTGATTCATCCTGTTGCAGGGTCTGCTGGAGCCTGCCGCTGCACACGCCGTGAAGAACCTTCTCCCGGAGGAGGCGGGCGGCGACCTGTCGGCGCTCTGCGTCTGGCCGGACCAGGTCAGGCACTGGTACAAGTACCAGTGGACCAGCCCGCTGCACTTCATCGACACCCCTGACAAGGCCTGCAGCTTCGTCTACTCGCGTATGTTTTCCTGAGAGCAAGCAGTACTGTAAACTCTGTTATCAATTTCTGAATTGTGTGATGACCGTGGTGTCTAATGGGCAGGGGATTGCCATGACCCCAGTGGCGCCAAGGACATGTGCGTCGCCGGTGCCATCGCCAACTTCACCTCACAGCTCATGCACTACAAGGAAGGCAGTGCTGACCGCAAGTGTAAGCTACCGACAATACCGATCTCAAGTCTCAACCAATGCTCATGTATCACTGTTCTGAGTTCTGACCGCTGTTCTTCAATTTCATCTGATTGCAAATGCAGATAACCTGACGGAAGCCCTGCTATTCCTCTCACACTTCATGGGAGATGTTCATCAGGTAACCTTTCTTAAATATGGTAATACTTAATTATTGCGTAGATCAATCTCTAACATAATTTTCTTTTTGTTCGTGCAGCCGATGCATGTGGGGTTCACAAGCGACCAAGGGGGAAATGCAGTAAACCTACACTGGTTCAAGCACAAATCCAACCTTCATCATGTAACCAACTCCGATGACCCTTACGTACACCCATTGACATGCCACCGAGCTTAACTCTTAATCCATGAATTGCACTGTGACATATTTTTCAGGTATGGGACAGGGAGATAATCCTCACAACTCTCGCCGAAAACTATGGCAAGGACGTGGGCGCGTTCCGAAAGGACCTCGAGCACAACATCACCAAAGTGAGTGTAAACCAACCGGCACCCAGACGTACTCTTCCAAGCCCATAAACATGAAATTAATTTACAAGCTAATTCACAATATATGTCTCCTACCACCAGGGCGTATGGTCCGACGACACGTCTTCGTGGGGAGATTGCACCGACCTCTTGTCCTGCCCAACCAAGTCAGTATATACTTCTGAACTTCTATATATATTTTCCTTATTTGGAATTTTCTCTTAAAAGACAGTTCATCTTGACGCAACAGGTACGCCACGGAGAGCATAGGCTTGGCTTGCAAATGGGGGTACAACGGCGTCCACGACGGGGACACACTGTCCGGTAAACTCTCAGTTCCTACTGCCTGCTGCTGCTCCATCCAACTCGTGTTCGGCCATTAGATTGCACGACTTGTATCGTTGGCACAAAATCTCTGAACCAAGCAACTGATCATGAGACGGCACCGTTGTTTTTGTAATCTGCAGATGATTACTTTGCTTCGAGGCTCCCGATCGTGCAACGGCGGATCGCGCAGGGGGGAGTGAGGCTGGCCATGTTCCTGAACCGGGTCTTCGGAGAGCATAAGCGCGACGCCGCGGCGCCGCTGCACTTCGCCGGCTGATGACGAGCTCTAGAGTCTAGCCACTGAGCAATGCCCGCCGGCGTTGATGCTGTATACCTGACTGATTTGGGTACGATGGTGCCTAGACTAGTGCTGATTAATCGTGCAGGAATGAGCAAATGGTTCTTGAATAACTGGATGTGAATAATTTATATGTATCCTCGTCTATTGACATTTCAATGTACTAGCATGATTTCAGTTTACCTTTTCTCGAGTAAATTACTCAAAGCGCTTTGATACGAGAAATTTTTTTCTTCAGAAATTCGCCACGTATCATTTCCATAGAAAGAAAAGAACATACAGCCGATCCAACGCATGTAGGCACTACGGGAAACAGACAAGTCGCCGACGGCCTTCCTATACGCCGACGGCCAAATGTCGGGGCCGTCGGCGTACAAGGAGAGCTGAGAAAGCCGACGAACGGCCCGTCGGCGTAATAAACCCCGTCGGCGTAGACATTAATACGCCGACGGCGGCCGTCGGCCTATACAATCCCGTCGGCGTAGAACCCACCGCTAACGGGCGCCCCGACGGCGACGAAACGGCCGTCTTGTTAATATAGACGCCGACGGCAATGCCGTCGGCGTATTGTTAACATAGACGCCGACGGTTATGCCGTCGGCGTAGTGGTTTTTTTTTTATTTTTTTTACTTTTATTTATTTCTGTATTTACTTTTATTTATTTCTGCATATAATATTTATGTATAAATTGGGTCTATAATTCTCGTCCCTATTTCTGTATCCCACCCGCATAAAATAACGGTTTGATTCTTCCAGAACCCGCATGAAATAACGTTTTCAACCCATACTTAAGAGGAAACAAATCTTAAGACAATGTGTGTATACCCATACTTTTGCATTATGACAAGTACTCTACGTCTTCAACCCCCCCCCCCCTCCCCAACATATTAGGGTTTCGGAGCTAGCTGTGTTCGTGGAATTCTGGCACGTGTTATGACCCGAACGTGAGGAAGGTCACACCGGTAATCTATGTCTTGCACCATTTGGTGAATCACACATTACAACACACTCTTCCACACATATCATACAAAAATAACTTCAGAACG
The DNA here is from genome assembly GCA_012064385.1 of Puccinellia tenuiflora. Lineage (NCBI taxonomy): Eukaryota > Viridiplantae > Streptophyta > Magnoliopsida > Poales > Poaceae > Puccinellia > Puccinellia tenuiflora. Next base: position 167,794 of record QRDG01001185.1, read on the forward strand.
AAACAAAACGCCTGGAGAAAGAGGAACAACATATGAAGAAAACATAGGTGGGGACACACACACAACACTCAGTACTCAACATAGATGAGAACACACACATTACTCAACATAGGTACTCAAACTAACTACGACCAGGTCCTAAGCCGCGCGGTGCTGAGCCGCGGACGCTCTGCTTCCAAAGAGCCGGAACCATGAGAGACTCGCTCGCGTCATAAGGATTCTGAAGTAGCGACCAACGCCTGCTACTTGGATTATTGAACAAATACATGTAGCGAAGGACGTGCTCGTCCTCCTCCCTAATACGGCGACGTACCACCTCCTCGGGGGCCGGCGCTCTGAACACATTCCGTGGCCAATACCACCAAGAAGATCCGGATCGACGATGCGACCTGGATCCCTCACCAAGGTCCCCGCCCCGGAAGGTAGCCCTCTCCCAGTGCCAGCCCGGCGGATGCCAGTCCCGGACATCGCCATCCGGGTTGATCAAAAGGGGCATCGGAAAGGCCGGCGCGGAGGAGAAGCAGCGCGTGGAGGAGAGACGGCGGCGCGTGGAGGAGGGCGACGGGTTGGCTCGAACCGGGGACGAGGTCGTGGGTATTTATGCCCAATTAGGAACAAGCACACGGATCGTGTGTTTCCTTCGAGCGTTTGTGAGCCGTTGGATCAGCGGTGTGTTTCTTTCTGGCGCTTGTGAGCCGATCGATCAGCGGGCATGTAGTATGTCCAATCAGCAGCAAGCACACGGATCGTGTGTTTCCTTCGAGCGCTTGTGAGGCGTTGAATCAGCGGTGTGTTTCTTTGGAGCCCTTGTGAGCCGTTGGATCAGCGGTATGTGTTATTACTCTTGAATGTAGGGGTGTGATTATGCTCTTCAGCTACTTTCTTATGCTTCTTTGTCCAATCAGGACGGCTCCACAAATAGAGGGGCGGTGCAGATTTATTCCACCCTTCAACTGATTGGTCATTCACATCTTCAATACCAGGCAAATAAAATGACTACAAATGAAAAGAAAGACTTTAAGCAGAACACCTAGAGAATACAACACTAAAAGAACAGAAGCGCCGTGAAAAGGAAGAAGCTGAAATGAGGAAACAACATAAAATAACGTTCCCAATTTCGGTATCCACTTCTGAAATGAAGACACTTGCCACAACTCAAGTCAAGAGAATGAATCAGATAAACTAGGAAAAGCTAGGGTTTTCTCGAGAGTTGCAAGAGTTGGGCTATATGTGTGTTTTTATTGTACCTAGTGACTAACCTAACCCAACCAAGCAAAAAGATCCACTGAGCTACCCCCTTTCGACGCCCGTACCGGCCGTAGACGGAAAAGCTAGGGTTTTCTCCAGCGGGTCTAGGGTTTCGCCGGAGAGGGGCTCCGGAGCGTCGGAACCCCACCAAAAGCTAGGGGGTGTCATATCACATGTGTACAAGTGTGTTTTGGGTTGTAGATTTATTTATTTCTGTATCCCACCCGCATAAAATAACGGTTTGATTCTTCCGGAACCCGCATGAAATAACGTTTGAACTAACTATAATGGTTCGGGAGATATATTGTTTTTGTATAACGGTCCTACATACATTAGGTTATCTGTTGTTTAGCGAGAAAAATGTTGTAGAACAGTCCACTAATCACGCTAGTGAATTATAGGAGAAGGTGGTTCAGGAACTAGAAAAAACAACTTGAGAAGGAAACAAAACGCCAGGAGAAAGAGGAACAACATCTGATGAAACAACAGAACAAAATGCAAGAAGAGGCACTGAGAGAACAGAAAAGATGTGAAAAGGAAGATGCTGAAGCGAAGAAACGACATAAAAGGCAGGAAGAAGAAACACTAAAAGAACAGAAGCGCCGTGAAAAGGAAGAAGCTGAAACGAGGAAACAACATAAAATAACGTTCCCAATTGCACCGAACCCCGAAGCATACTTGTCCATGACTGAGCTTTGTGATGTAGTTGTACTCGAGAGCCGATCACTGCGTGCCAGATAACTTCCCTGATATGTGTTATTACTCTTGAATGTAGGGGTGTGATTATGCTCTTCAGCTACTTTCTTATGCTTCTTTGTCCAATCAGGACGGCTCCACAAATAGAGGGGCGGTGCAGATTTATTCCACCCTTCAACTGATTGGTCATTCACATCTTCAATACCAGGCAAATAAAATGACTACAAATGAAAAGAAAGACTTTAAGCAGAACACCTAGAGAATACAACACTAAAAGAACAGAAGCGCCGTGAAAAGGAAGAAGCTGAAATGAGGAAACAACATAAAATAACGTTCCCAATTTCGGTATCCACTTCTGAAATGAAGACACTTGCCACAACTCAAGTCAAGAGAATGAATCAGATAAACTAGGAAAAGCTAGGGTTTTCTCGAGAGTTGCAAGAGTTGGGCTATATGTGTGTTTTTATTGTACCTAGTGACTAACCTAACCCAACCAAGCAAAAAGATCCACTGAGCTACCCCCTTTCGACGCCCGTACCGGCCGTAGACGGAAAAGCTAGGGTTTTCTCCAGCGGGTCTAGGGTTTCGCCGGAGAGGGGCTCCGGAGCGTCGGAACCCCACCAAAAGCTAGGGGGTGTCATATCACATGTGTACAAGTGTGTTTTGGGTTGTAGATTTATTTATTTCTGTATCCCACCCGCATAAAATAACGGTTTGATTCTTCCGGAACCCGCATGAAATAACGTTTGAACTAACTATAATGGTTCGGGAGATATATTGTTTTTGTATAACGGTCCTACATACATTAGGTTATCTGTTGTTTAGCGAGAAAAATGTTGTAGAACAGTCCACTAATCACGCTAGTGAATTATAGGAGAAGGTGGTTCAGGAACTAGAAAAAACAACTTGAGAAGGAAACAAAACGCCAGGAGAAAGAGGAACAACATCTGATGAAACAACAGAACAAAATGCAAGAAGAGGCACTGAGAGAACAGAAAAGATGTGAAAAGGAAGATGCTGAAGCGAAGAAACGACATAAAAGGCAGGAAGAAGAAACACTAAAAGAACAGAAGCGCCGTGAAAAGGAAGAAGCTGAAACGAGGAAACAACATAAAATAACGTTCCCAATTGCACCGAACCCCGAAGCATACTTGTCCATGACTGAGCTTTGTGATGTAGTTGTACTCGAGAGCCGATCACTGCGTGCCAGATAACTTCCCTGATATGTGTTATTACTCTTGAATGTAGGGGTGTGATTATGCTCTTCATCTACTTTCTTATGCTTCTTTGTCCAATCAGGACGGCTCCACAAATAGAGGGGCGGTGCAGATTTATTCCACCCTTCAACTGATTGGTCATTCACATCTTCAATACCAGGCAAATAAAATGACTACAAATGAAAAGAAAGACTTTAAGCAGAACACCTAGAGAATACAACACTAAAAGAACAGAAGCGCCGTGAAAAGGAAGAAGCTGAAATGAGGAAGCAACATAAAATAACGTTCCCAATTTCGGTATCCACTTCTGAAATGAAGACACTTGCCACAACTCAAGTCAAGAGAATGAATCAGATAAACTAGGAAAAGCTAGGGTTTTCTCGAGAGTTGCAAGAGTTGGGCTATATGTGTGTTTTTATTGTACCTAGTGACTAACCTAACCCAACCAAGCAAAAAGATCCACTGAGCTACCCCCTTTCGACGCCCGTACCGGCCGTAGACGGAAAAGCTAGGGTTTTCTCCAGCGGGTCTAGGGTTTCGCCGGAGAGGGGCTCCGGAGCGTCGGAACCCCACCAAAAGCTAGGGGGTGCCATATCACATGTGTACAAGTGTGCTAGGGGTTGTAGACGGAAAATCTAGGGTTTTCTTCACCGGGTCTAGGGTTTCGCCGGAGAGGGGCTCCGGAGCGTCGGAACCCGACCAAATTTTTGGGAATATTTTTTGTTGGTTTTGGAATATTTAATAATATTGTTGTGTAGTACAACTAAAATTATGATTAAAAAAATTTGGTCAAATGTAGTACAACTAAAGATGAAATAGCAAATTAAAAAAAACATATAGGCCGACGGCATTGCCGTCGGCGTATGGGTTTCAAAAAAAAAAGGGTACGCCGACGGCATTGCCGTCGGCGTATAGGTAACCCTAATTAATTATCATTCACCTGGTCGGGAGATTCAAAGGAAAAAAATTCATTCCGCCGCGCCGCCCGCACAGCTCGCACCCTCCCCGCGCCGCCCGACAGCTCGCAGCCTCCCCGCGCCGCCGCCTCCACCCCTGCGCCCTGTCCGGCCGCCGCCCGCGAGCATCCTCCCCGGCCGCCGCATCCTCCCTACCCGCGCGCAACCGCCCCACCGAGCATCCTCCCCGTCCGCCGCATCCCCCACCCGCCGCCTCCGCCCCTCCCTTTCCACCTCCTCCCCGGCCGCCCCTCCCTCTCTCCTCCCTCTCCGGCCGCCCCTCTCCTCCCTCGCCGTCGCCCCTCCCTCTGCCCCTCCTCCCCGGCCGCCCCCTCCCTCTCCCCTCCCTCCCTGGCAGCCCTCTCTCTTCCTCCCCGGCCGCCCCTCTCATCCTCGTCGTCGCCCCTCCCTCTCCACCCTCCTCCCCGGCCTCCCCTCCCTCCCTCCCTCCCCAGCCGCCCCTCCCTCCCCACCTCCTCCCCGGCCGACCCTCCCTCCCCACCTCCTCCCCGGCCGCCCCTCCCTCTCCGACCACCACTCCCTCCCCGGCCGCCCCTCCCTCTCCGGCCACCCCTCCCTCCCGGCCGCCCCTCCCTCCCCGGAGAGGGAGCTCTTCGACCAGATCGTCGCACGGGGACACTACACCGAGAGCTCCGCCGCTGTGGTCACCAAAACCATCGTCGAGGTCGTCCAGGTCAGGATTTCTTGACGCCTTGGCTGTGTAGTTCATGGTACAAGCAAGTGATTCAATGCTAGAAATAGTAACTACTCGTATGACAAGATTTAGAAATAGATGTTACTCCTATATATGCTTTTGTTCGTATGAACTTTAATTCAGTTCAATTTATGTATTGCCCACGTGGTTGTAATATGGTGGCACACGCGCTAGGGGCGATTGGTGCGAGCCGATGTGAGTCCAGGCGCCTGTGGTTGGACAATGTACCTGACTCTGTGTTGGTTTTGGTGGCTGGTGATTCTACCAAGCCTCTTAAGTAATGGAATAAGGAGTTCCATCTCAAAAAAAGTAGCAAATTTAAGTAGCAAATTTCACTTATACTTGTGATATAAATACATTTATATGTGCTCTCCGGGGCAGCTCATTTTTTTTAATTTTAGCTCATTTTAATTTATTTCATGATTTATATGTGCTTTTCATTTTAATTTATTTCATGATTTTAGTTCATTTTAGCTCATTTAGTTTATTCTAGCTCATTTTAATTTAGTTCACCCTTAAGTAGCAAATTTAAATGCAACATGTTTTATATGGTGGGTCCATATATAGTGTGCTAATGTTTATCGTTTGTGCTTTTTCAGAAGACGTAGCTTCCCGCCAGCCAGCACCGTCGGTCCCGCGTGTCGTTGCGGGGCTTCTTCTCCAGCTGAGGAGGGACCGCCTCGGTGCCCCTGTTTCGTCGCCCCGCTTCCGAAGCACGTCCTCGACCTTCTCCGGCCACCGATCACGCATCGAGGGTATAAATCTTTCGCCTCTCTTGTTGCATAGGTTTATTTTTGTCTAGATCACCAAGTCTGTCGCGTAACCCGAGTCAGATCCCATCCGGAAGAGATACAAATTTATAAATATGCATGATTGTCCATCTTTGCATATTTATAACCGTACCTCTTCCGGATTGTCCACGTTTTGGACAACCCGAGTATGTGTAGATCGAGTCGTGTTCCATGTTCTACCCCTTCCTGAGACGGATTTCGGTATCACCTCCCCGTTGTTCTTCGGATGCACACCCTCTCGGCTTGACAAGCTCGAGACGTGTATTCTGAAGAACAGCGGGGAGGTGCTGCCGAAATTCCGTCTCGGGTCGGGGTAGAACATGGAACACGACTCGATCTACACATACTCGGGTGGGATAGGCCTTCCTATTAGAAGTTTAGGTGAACCGTCGCATGTTCTAAAAGATAAAATTTGGCCGTAAAAAATTGGTGATATTGAATAAATTTACGGTGACATTGCATGCATTTAATTTAATGTTATTATTATTTGGCTCATAATAAAGCAGAGGTTTGGGTCATAGTAAAGCAGAGGATGACTGATAATGGGTGGATGTACAGTGGCCGAACTAGTGCGCTTGACAGAACAGACGAGTGGGTATGGAAGACCAATTTGTTAGTGAAGGAGTTAGCGCGTGGTTCAAAGTCAGGCATTCGTCCAAACTGCCCTTGCGCTCGTTGCAAGTTGCGTAAACGTCAGGGAAAGGATGAGATGACTAAACACCTCTGGTCTAGTGGGTATATGCCGAACTTCGTCACGATAGTCGACTTTGATCAGTACGAACGCGAGAATGGTAGGGTGATGCGGCAGCGGATCAATGGCAATGAAGATGATGGGATTAGAAACTGGCTAGAAGATCTCCGTGATGGCGACGTGCCAGATTCGCCACCCTCACAGGAGGAACCGCCAGAACCGGAGGAGCCTCGCGAACCAGAGGACCCGGAGCCAACCGCGAAGGCCTTCATTGATATGATGGCTTCGGCTCAGAGGCCTCTGTACGAGGGTGCAAAAATTTCTCAGCTCGATGCCATCTCGCAAGCACTAGCCAGAAAGCTCGAGCACGGCAACACCCGTTCATGCTTTGAAGGGCATCTGGAAACATTTGGTAACATGTTGCCCGATGGGCATTGTCTTCCTAAAAACATGTATGAAACGAAGAAAATCCTGCGAGATCTCAGCATGGATTATGAAAAGATAGATTGTTGTCCAAAAGGATGCCTTTTGTTTTGGAAACAGTTTGCGGAGGACAAGTACTGTAGCCTGTGTGGGGCCTCTAGGTATCATGAGGTAAACGGAGCCGATGGTCAGGTAACGCAGACAAAAGTCGCCATTAAGATTCTTCGTTACCTCCCATTCATAGACAGAATCAAGCGGCTTTACATGAACAAAGAGACCGCTACACAGATGCAGTGGCACAAGACGGGGAAGAGGTACAAGGATGAGCACGGACGGGTAAAGATGGGACATCCATCTGATGGTACGGCATGGGCTAACTTTGATATGAAGCACCCCGATAAGGCTGCAGAGGCTCGAAACGTCAGAATCGCGATAGCCACCGATGGATTCAATCCATATGGTATGTCGACTGCCTCGTACAGCTGCTGGCCTGTGTTTGTTATTCCGCTCAATCTCCCTCCCGGAGCCCTAATGCAAAGGAAGACCATATTCCTGTCGCTGATCATTCCAGGTCCTGAATACCCGGGGAAAAATTTAAGTGTGTACATGCAGCCGATTGTGGATGATCTGAACCACTCTTGGCACCACGGGACGTTGACATATGATCGTGCATCGAAGACCAACTTCTTGATGAAGGTTTGGTTCCACAATTCCATGCACGACATGCCCGAGTATGCCCTATTCTGCGGATGGTGTACAGCTGGTAAGTGGCCATGCCCAGTGTGCAGGAACCGACTTGAGTTCATGTGGCTAAGCGCGGGTATGAAGTTTTCCGCGTTTGACACACATAGAAAGTTCCTCAAAAGAGGGCATCGGTATAGAGAAGACAAAAAGAACTTCAAGAAGGGTAGAGTTGAGCATGAAGTAAAAGATATACCAACTTTTGATGGTGCAGCTGTTGATGCCGAGCTACGTGCTCTCGTGCCTGCTAAGGGAAAAGGCCCACGGTATGTGGGATATGGTGAGACGCACAACTGGACTCACGTGGCAGGCTTGACACAGCTCGAATATTACAAGGACCTCGAACTTCCCCATAGCATCGATGTGATGCACACCGAAAAGAATGTCGCAGAGTCCCTCTTTCACACAATCCTGAACATTCCGGAGAAGTCGAAGGATAATGTTAAGGCTAGAGTCGATATCAAGAAGATATGTGATAGGAAGAGATTACACATGAAGCCACCTGAAGGCCGTCGAAAGAACTGGTTCAAGCTGCATGCCGACTTCTGCCTTAATAGTATGCAAAAGTCTGAGGCATTCTCTTGGCTCAAATTCGTCGTGATGTTCCCGGATGGCTATTGTTCGAATATAAGTAAGGGAGTCAATATAAAAACGGGGAAAGTCACTGGGCTCAAGAGTCACGACTATCATATATGGATTGAGCGGCTGCTACCGGTGATGGTTCGAGGGTATCTCCCCGACCGTATCTGGCGAGTGCTCGCGGAGTTGAGCCATTTCTTCCGCACGCTCTGTGCTAAGCAGATATGTCCACTGATTATTCAGAAGCTGCATGACCTTGTGCCGGAGTTGCTATGTAACTTAGAGATGATATTTCCGCCAGGCTTCTTTACTCCGATGGCACATCTTGTTGTGCATCTAGCGAACGAGGCACTCATGGGTGGACCGGTGCAGTTTCGTTGGCAGTTTTGTATTGAGAGAGAGTTCAAGTATATTCGAACCAAATGTGGAAACAAAAATAAGATTGAAGCATGCATAGCTGAGGCAACTATCCTCCAGGAGATGACAGATGCCAGGCTAACGTACTATCCCGATGATGTTCCCACAATGCATAACCAGGCCTCTCGGTACAACATCGACGAGCCCAAGCTAGACCCCAAGCTCGCCCTCTTCCAGTTTCCCGGTGGCAAGGCCGGTGGCGCAAAAAGGTATACCTTGAGCAATGAAGAGCTGGAGTGCATAATGCTCTATGTGCTTATGAACATGAATGAAGTGGTCCGCGACGGGGAGGAGGAAGACGGCAGTTTCCTTAGGTAAAATGGTGAACAAATTAGTTTGCAATTACTAACTCAGTTTTGGTCTAATACGTATTTTCTCCTTTTAGCCAATTCACGGATGAAATGTGGTCGGGAGCATCAGAGGGACCCGATGAAGCCGAGCTGGACACTCTTTTGAAAGAGGGTGCCCCCGGAAAGAAAAAATTCACGGCTTGGTTCAGGGAAAAGGTAATTTCTAACCTGTCCCTTCTACCTTGCAATCCGTGTCTTGTACCTCCTACTAATGCACAAACAATTTGTACTTGTAGGGAGCTGATCCCAACATTGTGATGTCGGATGAGTTGAGATGTGTCTCCCAAGGTTGTAACCGTAGAGTCGAGATGTATGAGAAGTATGATGTGAATGGGTACCGCTTCCATACAGAGTTTCACCAGAACAGTCGGCCAAATGCAAAGACTATAAATACCGGGGTCTTCACCAAAGGAGCCGGTGAATTTGATTACTACGGAAAGTTACAGAATGTATACGAGCTGACGTTCAATAACACGAACATAGAACTCAAACTTGTTGTGTTCAAATGCCACTGGTTCGACCATGTTAATGGACATAGAAGTACCCCTTCCATTGGGTTAGTTGAAGTTAAGCCTTCAACCACCTACGAGGGTTCCGATGTCTTTGTTGTGGCTCACCAAGCGAGGCAAGTTTATTATTTGCCCTACCCATGCAAGAAAGAGGGACTCATTGAGTGGGAAGTCGTGTTCCATGTATCGCCACATGGTAAGCTACCCATGCCCTCCGAAGACGATTACAACAACATTGACCCTAAAACATACGAGGGGATTTTCTATCAAGAGGAACAAACCTTTGGGGAGTTTGGTATACAAGGTCTTGAGGACTGCGAGGACAATGCACAGACAGGTGGTGACTTAGTGGTGGATGTAAAGGACGTAGATGTTCTCAACAAGTTTGATCGTGATGACGATGATGAGACTCCACCGTGCGATGAGGTTCCAATTTACGCACGTGATAGTGATGTTGATAGTGATGATGAGAACCCAAGACATAACTATGAGAGTGATGGTGAGGGTCTTTTATGTCTTTATTATGTCTTTTATTATGTCTTCTACATTTTATTATGTCTTTATTATGCTTAATATTTATTTTTCAACATGCTTATTAATTGCCCTTGTACATGCTTATTATGCTTATTAATTGCCCTTTCTACATTTTATTATGTTTTTATCATGCTTACACTACTAGGGAAATGGTCATTAGTGGCGCACCATTATTGGATTTCTGTGGCGCATCCAGGAAATGGGGGGATGCGCCACAGAAGTCTCGCCACTAAAATATAATTCTGTGGCGCATCCCCACAGTGCGCCACAGAAATACCGAGATTCTGTGGCGCACGAGAAAAAGTGCGCCACAGAAATATTTCTGTGGCGCATCAGCCACCAATGCGCCACAGAACTATATGCGCCACAGAAAAATAAAAAGATGCGCCACAGAATAATTTAAATGTATTTTCAGTTTTCTGCTGCCTGTTGTACAAATACCGGTATATTACAGAAAATACAGGTATATTACAGGAAACAGAAAATACAGGTATATCACATTACTTAGAGCCCGAGATACACAATTTTTATACAAGTATGATCCAAAAGTTCATCGTGTCACACAATAATTACAAGTGCCGAATTTTTAACATCGTTTTACACATTACAAAGGAATAGGTCACACCGCCTAACTATGATCCGTGATGATGGTGAGGAAGAGCAGGGAGGACGATCATGGATCCTTCTTCTTTGTCGGTGCCGGTAACGGTTTGCAGCCCTCTTTCGTCGTCCATGTCCTGGTGTCCAACTGAGCCTCTAGGATTTCTTCGATCTCCCTCTTAGGCAACCCTGTAGATGGATTGGGATATAAATAGATTGATTAATAATACAAATCTAAGTGGACAAGTCTACAATAAAGAAAACAAAGAAGCACTTATTGCTACCTCTGACGTTGTGTAAGGACCCCCGATGATTGGTGACATCTTCGACGATGATTCGTGATAACTGCACCTGGATGCGATGGAAGTCTTCTCTAAGATCGGCATCGGTGATCGCCCCCAAACATTTGGTCCATTCTTGGAGGCTGGTGATGGAGGGCATAGAAGGCCTCCTTCACGCTGCCAGACTTCTGCTTGATGCAGCAGAACTCGGTCACATGCTTGAACCGGTGTGTGCCGTCATTGCTCAAAACTTGTTGCTTCTTTTCGAAGGGGCCTCCCTTTTTGGCGTAGCCCTCGAGAGCCTCATCGAGAACACCCTTTAACTTGGTGTAGTCTTTCTTCATATCCAAACTCCCCGAGTCGAGATAAGTGGCACTGGACCACCTCGGGTTCAGGACGACGAGTGTGCAGTACTTGTTCCTGCTAAACACAATTGAAACGAAATGTTGGAAAGGATCAGCAATGAAACAAATCTACAAGAAAGCATAAGTTACGACGGCAGCGAGCGTATGTGTACTTACTCGGGAAAGAAAGGCAGAAGAATGTTGTTCTTCCTCTTGTTAGTCAGCATGAAACTCCGGAGGTACTCTATCGCCTTGGTCCGTGTCGCTGATCCTTCCACCAGCTGGCAGTCACGCATATAGTAGGGATCCGCTACCGCGACGGACTGGGTATTATCTCTCTTGATCTTCATCGACATATCAAGCGCGTATAGGCGGACCAAGTTATAGTCCAGCCGTCTAGAGTGAAAGAGATTGAAGACGTCCTTGAACGCGATGAAGAACGGATTCACGGGGGCATCATAGATGAAGTCCAAGTCCATTAGCACCCTGACCGTGAACACCGGGTAATTTGGCTCCTTGTCTTGAAGAAGGAGGCGCTCTAGCACCAAGACAGATTCATGCAAAGCGTGCATGGATCCATGTGCGAGGCAGAGTAGCTCCGGAGGCAGTATCGCTTTACCAGCTTCATGAACCCGGGTCAAGCCAACAACCGCACGGGGTGATACCGTGTCTTCATGACCCCGGATAGTCTTAGGAGCTGGCTGGCTCACAGAGGCGCCTGGCCCCCTCTTTCTCTTCTTGTTCTTGTTCTTCTTCTTCATCTCCGGGGATGGTGAGGGTGGTTGGGGTGCGGACTCCGGGAAAACCGTCTTACGTAGTGTACCAGGGCTGAAAATGGTAGACGGTAATTTGCGTGGAGGTTGATCGCCGGCCTCCGGAGGCGTGTCTTGAGATAAACCCTGGAAGTCCAGGCGCTGCGTGCATGTACTGGGACGAGCAGCTTGATCGCCTTGAGCGCGGAAGGGTTCTTCATCCACAGGAGGCATGTACATGTCCATCCTGGCACCAGTGTTGAGGTAGCCCTCGACGTCAACATTATCACCATCATCGCCGTTGGCACCAAGTTGAGGTGCATTGGCAGCGCCTTTGGATGGTTGCGGTACAGGCGCTCCCAATAGTTTTTGGTGGCGACTGCTGGTGGCGACGACCGTCGGTTCCTTCTGGGTGGCGGTGATGGCTGCAGGCTTCGAGGAGGGCCGAACGATCGGGGGCCTCGAGGGCCGAACGATCGGGGGCCTCGAGGTGGCGCCGGTGCTGCGCCTTAACCCTAGAAGTCCAGTCCCAAGACAAATCTGGGTCTTCGGCCATGTCATCGGCCACTTGATGCAATCTTTAAGGACCATGTGATCCTCGTCGGCTCCCGGAGGTTGAATGGGGGGCTCGACGTCGCGAAACTCAGGCACTATCGTAACCAACCTGACCCTCATCACGTCCTCGTCCATTTTACTGTGGTGCATATCGCGGCTCATTGGTTGTACGACAGTGCCCTGAGCACAGTCCTTCAACTCGCCGCCGGGCACCAACCTATGCAGTAGTATGCAAGGCATGTCCTGAGTCAAAACATGTTGGACATCATGAGATGGAAGTCATCATAGGCATAGTTATAGAAGATTCTGCGGACTAACTAATTAGTTACCTGGGTGATGGCGTCGAGCTCAGCAACTGTCGAGACAAGGGCGTCGGTGCCGGCGGCCGTCCTATCATTCTCCGGCCGCTCGGTTGCATTATGAAGAACAGCCGCCGCCGACTGTGGCTCGATATCTTTCGCGGTAGGGGGCGTCGTTGCATTGGGCTGTGGGGTCGTCAGGTCCGGCGACACGTTTTGGTTCATGATGGAGTTGCTGCCGCTGACGCTGGGCACGTATATCGGCCCCTGTCGACCAGCCGCATTCCAAGCAGCTAACCCCTCCACCAACCCAGGGGGTAAGAAACTTTTCAGCCTCTCGTCCACTAACCGCTCAACCGTGGTGGAGTCCACTTTTTGATTCTCCAGTGTCTCCACCTTCTTTCTTAGCTCCACAACCTCGGCTTTATCCTTACTTGGCCTCCTCCTCTCCTTTTTTGTCTCGGCGTCCGAGTGGTAGTAGTTGATGAACTTCATGCTTGTACCGAAGCCGGACACACGGCCAGCTGACGTCGGCGGCATCGACAGGGGCCTACCCTTGTAGGCGTTCGTCGCCCTGTTGAAAGTCGTGTCCCACGGCTCTGTCGACCCCTGGGACGACGGGCCGCCGGCCTCAGCGTCAGCCTTCAACTCTGCCTCCTGCAGACAAATTAGGCATTAATTTATTTGGCTTCGTTATCTAACTAGATCAACGCAATGGACTTTGAGATATCCACGGTAATTAAATTCCTTACCAGATACTTCTCAAAATCCTTCACGGCGGTATCGTCGGTAACAAATTCCCCCGTGGTCATGTCCAGATAGTAGCGGGACCGGACAAAGAACCTCGTCTGCTCGTCCGTGATTTTTTCCCACGGGTTCTCTTTTCCGAGACGTGCATACTCGGCATCCTCCTTGTCCCAAATGGGCTTCTTTCCTCGGTAACCGCCGCTTCCACAATGGTGGTTACCTATGTTTTGCTCCCGCATGTCCTTCCCCCACTTGGTCCATTTTTTAGCCTCCTCGGTTCTTAAGAACAACTTGAATTCCTCGAACTCTTCTTGGTCGAGCATCGGCTCTTTGGCTTTTATCTCCTGCCAGCTGAGACCCTTCTCAATCTTCCGCTTCACCCGGTGTTTCCAGCTGCTCAAGGCGATGCTCATCTTTGAGATGGCTAAACTGTCCACCTTTTTGTTGAACGGCTCCGGGAACGTGTACCGTTGGTGAAGCTTCTGGAGGAGGACGTCGCGCAAAGCCTTATTGGCCGTGCTTCTGATGTCCTTCGTGTTGATGGACACACTTTCCCGGAGGATGCACCCTAGTTGCATGCTGTACCCTTTGGCAGTGGCCTCAGGCGCCACTGGCAGGCCACTTGGCGTGACCTCGGTGAAATGGTCTGTGACGTTGGCGAGCACTTGAGGTGTCCTATCCCTCCTTTCCTTATTCTGCTTCGGAGCGGTCGGGTCGACACCACCATCCGTGTGGTCGCCGCCATCAGTGGTGTCATCCTCATGGCCGCCACTAGCAGCTCCATCGGTGGTTTCGGCGTCGTCGCCCTCCAGGGCGTCTTGCTCATCGTCAGCACGGTCGCCACTAGCAGCTCCGGCGGCGGCGGCCTCCTCCAACTCTTGGGACGCTTCCCAGAATGACTTGTTGGCGTCTCTAGCTATTTCTTCGACGCTCATCTTCTTAGAAGGTCCCGCGGAGTCCGACATGTTTGCACTTAATTAAAAAAAGACAAAAAGTTAGTACATCAGAAATATAAGAAAAAAAATCAATTAATTAAGTACTAGGATACCCCGGCCCATGCATTAGTCGCAATACCCCATATGTCCCTTTTTTAGCAGAGTCATGCCAAAATTCACGAAAAATTTCGGCATGACCTTTGCTAAAAAAGGGACATATGGAGTACCCGAATTTGCCGGAACGGAAGTTAATCAACGTTCCGGCAATCTCAAGGGCCTCTCGGGGTACCTGCAAGCATTTCACAAAAAATCCACATCTCCGGCCGGCATCTCCACGACACGATGGTCGGAGCACAAACAACCACAACAATCTCCACGACACGATGGTCGGAGCACAACAACCACGACACGATGGTCGTGGACACATATCCTCATGCACATATACATCACCACATCCACATCCACATCGAGGGAGAGAGGAACTACCTCGGGTAGGGAAGGGAGGCTCGGGTCCGAGATCGGCGTGGTGGAGGTGCTCCTTGTGGCGCTGCAATAAATTAACAAAACCATGATTTAGCAATTAACATAGTGGCAGTAGTACACCATAGCAATTAACATAGTGGCAGTAGCAATTTTTTTACAAGAAAAGCATTAGCAACTATGCATCAAGCAACTAGAGCATTAGCAACTATGCAGCAAGCAACTAGAGCAAGCAAGCAACATAGTGGCAGTAGCAAGCAACAAAAAAAGTACCAATAGCACTAGCACTAACCTAGCACTAACAGCACTAAGCAGCAACTATGCACTAACCTAGAACTAGCAACTATGCAGTAACCTAAACATCTACTGCATTTTTCCATATAACAACATATATCAAGCACCTAGCACTAACCTAAACATCTACTGCATGCACTAACATTTTTTTTTCTCAATTTTTTCATCTCAACTAACAGCAACCAGCACTAAAAGCAATTATCAGCAACGCTACTAGCAATCAACAACAGAAATCAAACAGCCAAACAACTTGGGTGCAGCAATTCGGTAGGGGAATTTCTACAAACACCTTGGGTGCAGCAGTTCGGTAGGGGAGGGAGGAGGGGGAAAGGAAGCACCTCGGGGAGGGGAGGGAGGGGAGGTTGTCGAGCGCGGTGTAGAGGTCGTCGCCGGTGTGGAGGGAAGGGAGGTGCGAGGGTGGGAGGTCTTCGTCGGCGGCGCCACGCGGGGGCCGAGTGTGCGGTTCGGGCAGGGGCGGTGCGGGCGTGGCGGTGGAGGTGCTCCTGGCCGTCAGTGGCGGGGCAGGTCGAGCGCGGTGGAGTGGCGGCGAGGACGTGCGGTGGTCGTCGAGCGCGCGGGCGGGAGCTGCCGGCGGCGAGGACGCGGTGGTGGTCGTCTCGAGCGCGCGAAAATTTGGGACTTAGCCGTTTTCGCGATGTGAGGGAGGCGCGTTGGCGGACCCACATGTAAGTGGGCGCGATAGAATTCTGTGGCGCACCGCGGGAAGGGTGCGCCACAGAAAGGAAGGATTCTGTGGCGCACCGCGGGAAGGGTGCGCCACAGAAAGGAAGGATTCTGTGGCGCACTGTTGGAGGGGTGCACCACAGAAATGCGCGATATTTTTTTTCTTTTCAAAAAATAAAGTTTTGGTTAAATTTAAAGAAAGAACACACACATATTTGTTAATATTTTTAAAGAAAGAATAGACACCTTTAGTAGGTATAATAAAAAAAAATTGGTTAAATTTAAAGAAAGAACACACACATATTTGTTAATCTTTTTAATGATATTTTTTTCTTTTCAAAAAATAAAGTTTTGGTTAAATTTAAAGAAAGAACACACACATATTTGTTAATATTTTAAAGAAAGAATATACACCTTTAGTAGGTATAATACAAAAAAAATTGGTTAAATTTAAAGAAAGAACACACACATATTTGTTATTCTTTTTAATGATATTTTTTTCTTTTCAAAAAAAAAGTTTTGGTTAAATTTAAAGAAAGAACACACACATATTTGTTAATATTTTTAAAGAAAGAATATACACCTTTAGTAGGTATAATACAAAAAAAATTGGTTAAATTTAAAGAAAGAACACACACATATTTGTTATTCTTTTTAATGATATTTTTTCTTTTCAAAAAAAAAGTTTTGGTTAAATTTAAAGAAAGAACACACACATATTTGTTAATATTTTTAAAGAAAGAATAGACATCTTTAGTATGTATAATACTAAAATTCATATGCTGCCACACTTTTGAATTTCTGCACAGGAGTTCTGTGGCGCATCTGTGGCGCACGCCGCTGGATGCGCCACACAAATGGCTCCTTCAATTTTTTGTGCCGGGGCCCACCCTTATTTCTGTGGCGCATAGGTGCAGCTGCGCCACAGAAACAAATTTGTTTGTGGCGCATCCGTCGCCATGCGCCACAGAAAAGGTGTGGTAGGATGCAATACAGCCGTGGGTTGTGGGGCCCACTCATTTTCTGTGGCGCATGTACACTCGTGCGCCACAGAATAACACATTTCAGTGGCGCACCTCTTATATATGCGCCACAAAAAGGAAAGTATTTCTGTGGCGCACCTACAGAGATGCGCCACAGAATATATTCTGTGGCGCACGTCAACTTTGGTGCGCCACAGAATAGCTATCCACCTATAGCTAGTTTCCTAGTAGTGTTATTAATTGTTTACCCTTTCTCAATGTAGGTGATTGAGCAAGATGAGCAGCGGCAAAGAGTCATCGGGCTCCTTGCTGAAGGTGTTTACCGCGAGGAAAGCCACTAAAAGTAGAAGGGCGCCTATCCCGAACTCGCGGTACCTGGAGGACGGTGGTGAGCCAGGAGGCTCTGGACGAGGGGGAGGTGCCGATGCACCTCCTTCGAGGGGACGAGGTGGAGGTCGAGCACGCGGTGCAGGAGGTCGAGCACGCGGTGTAGGAGGCCGAGCACGAGGTGCAGGCCGAGTACGAGGTGGGGGCGACGTGTCTTCGGACATACCCTCCGCCTCTGGCGACGTGGGAGCTGAGGAGACGTCGTCTTGAGACGATGCTCCGGAGTCTCGAGGCGAGGGGACGGAGTCTCGAGACCAGGAGACGGGGTCCTCCGCGTCGCAGAAGAAGCCAAAGATTCGTGGGGAATCCATGGTCCCTCCCGAGTCAAAGGAACCTGCTACCGAGGAGGAGAAAATCCTCATTACGCCTAATGGGATTGAGTAAGTGACTACCCTAACTTTGAACATGGTAATTTCATTGTGGTCAGTACAATTTGACATGTACTAATGTTTAATTATTGTGCATCAATTGGACTTTTCCTCGAGGTGCCCGTGCGCCTAACACCATGATCGGCGCTTTGGTTAGGAAGTTTTGGCCGGGCTTGTACAGCACGGTCCCCAATGGCCAGAGGAAGCTAGCCACCAGTTGGCTAGACTATCAGGCCGCCGATCACCCGGGCTTCGGGAAATGTTCTGACGCCGTGATCACCAAGTTTTGGGTCAGTTGAACTTTTTGAATTTCTTTCATAGTTGATGTCCCCACCGTGCTCTCACAATTTCTTTTTTCTGCATGATTGAAGAGATTCTATAGGGTACTCCCTGAGCAGCGTGACACGGCGGACAAGACTTTGGAGGGGGCTTGCAAGAAGTTGACACGTCAACAATTCTACAATGTAAAGCATACCGCCATCAATCATTTCAGTTCTGAGAAGCTATCCAAGAAGGCGCCGAAGCATGAGAATGTGATCGAAGCACCTGATATGACCATGGAGGATTACCTATCTGTAAGTAAATTGTCAATGAGATTACATGTTTCTGCTAAGTTGCAATTGCATTATGTGTTCTTCACATGAGTATTGTTTTTTCAGGTTATGCCAGAATGGGCCTATGGTAAGGCTGACGCGTGGGAGGCGTTGGCGTCCAGGTGGCTTGGGGAGGACGCCGCGTTCAAAGCCTTGAGCGAGCGGAACAAGGCAAACCGCGGGACGGGGGGGACACATTGTGCGGGAGCCCGCAACCATGAGCGCTTCAAGAAAAAGCTGGTATGGGTCCTTATTTGATACGTTTCATTCATTTCCCCTCATGTTCCTAATTTGATACGCATACCACTTTTTTGGCAATGCAGGAGGCCGATATAGGTCCTGTGTCGGACATGCAAGCATGGGAGAGGATGAAGATGAAGAAGCCCGATCTATCCGAGCCTCAGCCCTCGCTTCCCACTTACTACAACAACGCCGACGAGAACATAAGCAACTACGTCGAGTCGTTCAGAGGTCTTAATCCGGAGGTGGATGACCCTCTTGAGCATGACACCGACAAGAGAGCGTTGGTCCTCGCCGGGCACGGTTGGGAGCATGGCCGTTTGACCTGTCTTACTGCGGTAACCCCGCGTACTCCTGAGTTGGGCCTCGTGTGTGTCAAGGCTACACTCACCGCCGATGACCCCCCTGTCATGCCTCCTCGACAGCCTTCCCGAGCTCGCCCCGATGTAAGTTTTCCTCAATTTCATTCTCTTTCCGACATTCGTTCCTAGCTAAGTTGCTAAGTTGATGAGATTCATTCTATTTTCAAATTGTAGCCCGAATTCGAGGCAGCCTTTGAGGCCGCTTACGCGGCCTATGAGGCGGAGTATGACGTGTGGCTGCAGAAGAGAGCGGCATATGACGAGTGGCAAGAGTTGCGCGATGCTGTAAGTTTCAACCTTAATATTTGCAATATGACAAGTCTCATTTCCTCTAGTTTGAACCTTCTTTTTCTACAACTCCTGGCATCTAAACTATCTTGTAGGCGCATGAGAAGTTTTTTGCCACTGGAGAGCGGGAGCCGCTGCCTACGCGTCCACCTAGCGTGGGGATGCCGCCCAAGTGCCCATCGAGGGAAGCGGTCGCCCTCACATACAAGCATGCGACTCCGGTAAGTTATTTGCCAAACCAGTTGTTACCGCCGTACTGTGCTTTCAAAGTTGCTAACTTGGACTCAAACATGTAGGGCACGGGATGCTCCAGGACTGCACCCTTTGGTCGTGCTTCTGGCTCTCCGGCCTCCGCTCGCGCTCTCGTGCAGCATGGCGGTGGTGATGCCTCGCCGGATGCCACACCGTCCCGTCCCTCGCCGGATTCCACTACACCGTCCCGTTCCTCGCCGGGTTCCCATTGTGATTCGACGGCGGCTGGCCCACGCGGTCGGTCGCCTAATCTCACGCGGTCGGAGATGGGTACCTCGAGCGACAAATAGATGTAGGTTGTAGTTCGAACAATGTTTGTGCCATTTTGGATGAGTTTGACTTTGTATAAGTGCAATTTTGGATTACATGTGTGATTTGAATTTTGTATGATGCTTTGGTATATGTATATATGATGTTATGTGAGTTTCTGTGATTTTTTATATTTTTGCAAATTTATTTGAATTTAAATTGTGTTGTAAACCTAGATCCAGGAAATCTGAATTCTGTAAATATGGTCACCCATACGCCGACGGCAATGCCATCGGCGTAGGATGCCTACCAGACGCACAGGAGCCGGCCACGTCACCTTATGGTCACCCATACGCCGACGGCATTGCCGTCGGCGTAGAATGGTAGCCAGCGGGAAGGTACGCCGACGGCAATGCCGTCGGCGTACGATGCGTTCCAGGCTCACAGGATGAGGCCACGTCGACCAATACGCCGACGGCATTGCCGTCGGCGTTTAACGTGCTAACGGAAACGGCCGTCGGATGCCGTCTTGTGGGTCCCACGTATGTACGCCGACGGCTGGGTCATACGCCGACGGCAGAAGCTGTACGCCGACGACACAATACGCCGACGGCCAGACGCCGACGGCCGCCGTCGGCGTATAGGTACGCCGACGGGTTTGGCCCATACGCCGACGGCTTCCAGCCGTCGGCGTAGCGTGGCTTTCCTGTAGTGGCTTATGCTCTAGTGAGTCTTGACCGCATCCAATTAGAGCAACAACTTACAAGAATAGTGGTGTTTATTTGGGAGACTTTAGACACCAGCTTCACACCAAAATCAGTGAACATCATTCAGAATTATTGGTGTACTACTTCCAAAGCAAAATCAACGACGCTGCAAACACACTGTTGAAAGAGAAACAACACCACCAACAAATAAAACGCATCACAATCGATCATATTTCTTTTTGAAAAGAAGAATAACCTCTGCATTGGTCACAATCGATAAGATCAGATAGTACAACATCCAAATCAACAACAAAACTCGACGACACGAGTCCTGCTCAGCCTTTTCCTGCCACCACCAGGTGCACGGACATATGAACAGTGACTATGTATGGTGTGGTGGCTAGTCATCGGCGCCATGTCAGGACAACGATATCAGTCATTCATGCCTCGCACGGGCGGCCATTTCCCTTGAGCTTCCGGTCATTATCTCCTTGGCCCCGTCCATCCAGATGATGCACCTGAGGCACTTCCCCTGGGCGAGCAGCTCGAACGCGCTGTTGATCTCATCAAAACCCATCTCATGCGTCACGAACTCCTCCAGCTCCAGATCCTGCACGCGAGCACGCAGGAGACAATGATCAAGGTGAGAATTTCTGCATGTCTAGTTCAGGCATGTTGCATCGTGGTCACCTTGTCGAGATACTTCTGTGCCAGGACGGGGATGTCGGTCTTGGGCTTAAGGCCGCCGAAGAGCGAGCCGGCGACCGATCTCCCCCTGAGGATGTCGTGCGAAGGTATGCTGATGGTAGCCTCGCCGCTGGAGACGCCGAGCACGATCGTCTTCCCCCAACCCTGCAAAATTAACCATGATCAGTTTTTCACCTGTCGCTTCACAGAATTTTAGTTGTTTCATGCTTGCAAATGTGCAGACGCGAATCACGTCACCCGTCCCCTACCATCCGGGAGCTTTGGAACGCTTCCGCCATGACCGTCGTCGAGCCGATGCACTCGAAGCAGTAATCCGCGCCACCGCCGGTCATCTCCTTGATGACCTAGACGGAGAGAACGAAAGCATTATATAGCAGCTAGTAAACTCCAAGAGCCGCGTGATCAGTATGTTCATTGATTTAGAATTGGACCTCGCTCACGCTCTTCCCACCGATATCGTTCGGGTTGATGAAGTCGGTGACCCCCATCCTCTTGCCTGAAATATTGTTGATCAATATTCTAACGACTTTTCTTGACAGAAACTGAATTATACTAGCCTAGTAGAGAATAATGTGTACTCTTCTTGTTAGAGATTGTCGTACCGATCTCGCGCTTTTCCTGGTTCAGATCAACCCCAATGATCCTCTTAGCCCCGCGCATCCTGCACCCTTGTGCTACCTGCACAGCTCCATCGCCATCACGTCACATCAGCAAAGTCAAGGTTAGTTGGTTGGTAACATGTCAGGTAGCCACTACTATAACACCGAATTATCATCAGACTGAGACTGCGTTGTCGTTACCGCTAGCCCCACGGCGCCTAGACCAAACACGGCGACGCTTGACCCGGGCTCCACCGCCGCCACCTTCCACGCCGCACCAACTCCTGCACACACCAATGTTAGCTAGCTAGCACGGGAGAGTAGTAGGTCATCAGGCGTCAGTGATGACTGATGAGCTAGTGATCGGTACGTAGTTACCTGTAGAGACGCCGCAGCTGAGCAGGCAGGCCATCGCCGGCGGGACGCCGAGGTCGAGCCTGACGACGTGCGCGACGTCGACGACCGTGTACTCGGTGAAGCTGGAGACGGAGAGGAAGTTGTGGATGGGCTCGCCGGTGGCGGCGTAGGAGAAGCGCGTCGTGCCGTCACGCGGCATGCCAGGGCGGTACGGGAGCCCCGAGCAGATGTTGCTGCAGTCCGAGAGGCAGTCGGCACAGTCGCCGCACTGCGCCGAGAACACCGGCACCACCGTGTCGCCGACGGCCACCTCTACCACCCCATCCCCCACGCTCTCCACCACGCTGCAACATAGACATAATCGGCCAAAGTTTTATTTTTTTTATAATCGGCCAAAGCTTAGAATAGAACAGGGAGCGAAAGACAGAGACAGATGCATATGGTGTATTTACCCGGCAGCTTCGTGTCCCAGGATTGTTGGATACATTGCTGGGAAATCCTACAATAAAAGAAGAGAAATTAATACTCGTTTCCAGCCCTCGCTGATCGATGGACGTATAAATCTGGCGAAGGGGAAGAACCGCGTACGTCTGTACTCTGTAGTCTGTATGTACCTCCATGCGCCAGAAGGTGAGATCGGTGTGGCAGAGCGAGGTGCAGAGTATCCTGATGCGCACCTCGTGCGCCCGCGGCGGCGCCACCTCCACCTCCTCCATCTCCAGCGGCTGCCCGGCCACCTTGCTCACCGCCGCTGTATCCATCACAAAGCTAGCTGGGCATGCGGGCAAGGGGTGGAAGAAGTACACGAAGGGAAGTTACTTCAACTTACCTTTGCATCTGATGGGTTTCATCGCTGAGTTCTGCTCCATCGTAGGTCCTCCCAGCAAGCAGGATCTCTCGGCGTGTACTACTGAGAGAGAAGGGAAGATGATAATGGCGCAATGATTGTGCTAAAAGTGTAGCAGGTGGCGAACACCTGGCTTAATTTGCCACCACAGAGTCACAGACGGCGAATCCTATACCCCGCGTTGCGCGGGGCGTACAAACCTCCACGTACGTCCCCGTACCAATAGCGGGCCGGCCCATAAAAATGATTCCGGTTTTTTTCTCTGGTTTACCTTTTGTTTTTCTGTTTCTTTCTTATTTTTCTTTTTTCTGTTTCTTTTTTTTCTTATTTTTCTTTCTATTTATATTTTACTTATTTTACTTTATTTAACATTTTTGGTTACTTTTTTCTTTTTACGTTTTTCTCTTTCTATTTTTCGTTTTCCTGTTTCTTTTCTTTTACGTTTTTCTTCTTTGCATTTTTCTTGTTTTTTTTTCTTATTTCTTTTTATGTTTATTTTCAGTTTTCTTTTTTTGTATTTTGTCTTTTTTCTAGTTTATATTAAACAAATGTGTATGTTGTAGAAAAACTAAGTAGTTTTCTTTCTATTAAATAATATAAATGTTCTGAATTGTTTCAATAACATAAAAATATTCAAACATAGTTTCCGTTCAAATACCTATTTTGTTCACTTTTTAAAAATCGTTAAAAAATAATTTTCGTTCGGAGACTTTTTCTGTTCAGTTTTTAAAATCGTTCAAAATTAGATTTTGTTCACAAACCTTTTCTGTTCACTTTTAAAATCGTTCAAAATAGTTTCCGTTCACCAGCATTTTCTGTTCACTTTTTAAAATTGTTCAAATAAGATAAACGTTTTATTGAAAATTCGTTTAAATAACATAATTTGTTCAATGTTTTAAAATCGTTCAAATAAGATAAATGCTTTCTTGAAAATTCGTTCAAATAGCATAATTGTTCATGTTTTAAAAATCGTTCAAATGTGATAAATGTTTTCTTGAAAATTCATTCTAATAACTTCAAATAGCATAATTGTTCATATTTTTAAAATTGTTCAAATAAGATAAAAAATTATTAAATTGTTTAAATAACACAAAATTTCGTTCAAATAATATTTTTTTTCATGTGTGATAATAGTTCAAATAAAATAGATATATATTTTATATTTTCTACATATATACATATTTTATATTACAATGATTTTTTGTTCTTTTTCCCCACAAATATAAACACATTTTATTGTTTGTATAAAAAAGAAACAAAAAATAAAAACAGTAAATAAAACCGAAAAGTAAAAAAAAAAGTACCTGCGTTGTTGGGCCGGCCCGTTTCCCTGCGGGGGGGTACGCGGCGCTGCACTATCCCCGCAGCACGCGGGGTATAGGAGCCCCCGTCACAGACACACACAAACGACGACATACTCTGGTATACTGGACCGATATCATGGCCCATTCTTTTTGCGTGCCTTCTAATCGCGCTAGTCACCTTCTGTGGTCTCTACAGCTCAAGCGAGTTTTTTATTTGAAAAACTCAAGAGATTAAAAAACTATTCTTAAAATTGTTCTGTATGCTACTAGGGAAAATTTTGTTTTTGCCACACTAGTTTTTGCCCATTTTGCTTTTGCCACTCTAAATTTTGACATTTTGTTTTTTCCCTTTTGAGTGGCAAAAACAAAACCAAAACAACAAAAGTAGGGGCAAAAGCAAAACCAAATTTCGCTGTTTTCATTTTGGTTTTACCCCACATAGGGCAAAAATGATGCATTACCAAGAACTAGGAGGGCAAAAGCAAAATATCAAAATTTAGAGTCGCAAAACCAAAATGGGCAAAAACTAGTGTGGCAAAAACAAAATTTTCCCTATGCTACTATGGTGCAAACAAACAAACTAAACTATTGTGCAATCACTTACAAAGAATCATTTGTTTTTCGCATGATGCAATCAAACAAACTATGGTGCTAACGATATTGTTATTGTCTAATAAATAAATAAATAAATAAATAAAGTATCTTGTCCTAAAAAAACATGAGTGCAAGCGAATCATGCAGTGTAGAATTGAATAAAACATGATATCACGGCCCTACATTCACGTGTTTTCAAATCAAAGAGGCTCTAAGGACACATCAAAAGTTTCTATAAGCTCACAAAATTCTCGTTTATAAATATGATAATACATTAGAGATGAGAAAATATTCTATGAAGAAATGGTGTTCAAATTGTATCTAGTACGAGTTGCGCCACAATTAATTGGATTAGGAAGGATTATGTGTTTGAGTCAAACGGGTTTAACCCAGGTATAATATATAAAGTGTTAGAATTGGCTAAACTCTGACCTTTGCATCTGATGGGTCTCATCGCTGTGTTCTGCTCCATCGCAGGCGCTCCAAGCAGCAGCTATCTCTCTCTCTCGGCGTGTACTACTGAGAGAGAAGGAAGATGATAATGGCGCAATGATTGTGCTAAAAGTGCAGCAGGTGGCGAACACCTGGCTTAATTTGCCACCACAGACACACGCAAGCGACGACATACTCTGGTATATTGGACAGATATCATGGCCCATTCTTTTGGCGTGCGTTCTAATCGCGCTAGTCACCTTCTAGGGTACAGCTCAAGCGAGTTTTTTGTTTGAAAAAAAAATCAAGAGATTAAAAAAATATTCTTAAAAATGTTCTGTATACTACTATGGTGCAAACAAACAAACTAAATTATTGTGCAATCACTTACAAAGAATCATTTGTTTTTCGCATGATGCAATCAAACAAACTATGGTGCAAACGATATTGTTATTTTCTAATAAATAAATAAAGTATCTTGTCCTAAAACAACATGAGTGCAAGCGAATCATGCAGTGTAGACATGTGCAATGCGAGCGCCCACATGTGTGATGTAGCCGTTGGGACAGCCGTCTGCATCGGCGACGGCTGCTGTTAGTCCATCTCTATTCTGGAAGCTACGCCTTTCACTAATTAGAAGTGTTTTGGACTTTGGTATGTCCCAGACAATGGATTTATATAGTTTGATTAGTTGGTTTTATATAGTTTGATTAGTTGGTTGTTGTTGGCAGTGTGGCTCCGTACCAATAGTTCCGTATTGCATGTCTAACCGGTTTAGTGTGATTAGTTGGTTGTTGTTAGCCGTGGCGACGTGTCAGTAGTGATGTTGTGCACGTTCAGCCAGTTTAATGTGATTAATTGGAATGTGGCGACACATCGATAATTCCACAGTGTATGGCCAGACCGGTTTAATAATGTGGTTTAGTGTGACTAGTTGTTTGCTGTTTGTTCCCAGAGTCTGCTCAAAACCGTGTTATACAGGGACGTGGCATGCATTCAATGGCTCCCCTTTTTCCCCTCTGATGAATTATTTTTCTTGACAAAAATAAGTCACAAATCTATACCTCTTATAAAGCAAAACACCCACTAAGTTTATTTATGATTTTTCTATTTCAACATGCAAGCCATCCACATCATCCACTCTCTTAGCCTATCAATTTTCCATGTCACCTCCACTAATATTTATTAATCTTTGTCTACAAAATCCACATCATCAATCTTTTTAATTATTTAATTGTACATGCTAACAATTTTTTATATACATATATTTCGTGTCGAATAAATTTAGTACCTTGACTATGACAAACTGAATTTTACATATTCATATAGAGAACTTTATGTATCATATTTTTCATGACCTTTTATTTAAACTATAAGTTTCTAAATATGCCCGCTGCAACGCGCGGGGTATCTTCTAGTATGAAGAGATAATACAATATCTCGTAATAATCGCACAACACGAAACTGAAAGAAAACATGAGGTATTCACGGTCGCGTGCCAGATTTATCTTCTACTCATCTGATTAATACACAAACTAAATCATCTACTAAATCGTGTTGTTGCAAACAAAAACATAAAAGGACCGCTGCACGGCGATTCAGAAGGAATTTTTTTATGTCTCCATTTATTTCTACATTGAAGAAGAAGCGGTGGTAAGTTATCAAAGCAAACACCACGACATGGAGTTGAAGCGAAGGAATTTCTGGTTGTTCCTTGACTCCTCATATGGTTCGTTGTCGACAAGCTACGAGTCGGTGCTAGCTGCTCCCCTAAGGGCTAATTTGGCTGTCAGGGATGGAACACCCAGGGAAATAAGCCCCCGGGGGGAGTTTCCCTTGACACATGGGATCCCCTCCACGATGGGAGAGATCGCCCCGGGGTGGGGGGAAGCCCCAGGCTGCTATTTGGCCAACACAGCGAAGGGAAGGGAAGGGAAGGTGTCTGTACTCTGTACGTGTAACTGCTCACACTCCCGTAGCAACAGGACTCGCCTCCCTCTTTCTGTTGTACACAGTCTTACGACCAAAAGAACGAAAATAGATCATCAATTCCAGAAAAAATATAATGCAAAGATGATCAGAAAAATAGATCATTAATTTCAGATAAGAAAAAAATGAAAAATTACCACAAAAAGCAAATATCATTTGTGCTGCTCTACAAATATCATTTGACGAGATTTTGCATGAAAATAGATCATAAATTCCAGAACAAATATCATACTTATTTCAGAAAATCAGGAAATAAAGAATATAACATAAATTTCACGGATATGTAAAGAAATTTGGCATAGATAGATGATTAGAACAGCATACAATTCAACACATGCATACAGCTAGGTTTACATGCCAAGACATACAACTAGTTATCAAAAAATGTCCAGCAACTAAAGTATGTTGCTCCATGAAGAAACATCACAATTATTTGATTGATGCATGAGGAACATTCCCATCGACTTTGATGTGAAGAACCTACAGAGCAAAAGGAATTGAATATAAGCAAAGTTCTGCTATTTCTTTAGAGTAGCAGCTACAAAACCAGTACAAATTAGCTTATTCTCACACAAATTTAGTTGCACTTCCTACTGGGTGTATCCATCTTGCACTAACTTGCTGATTTTTGCAAAACCTACAGAAAATACCTAGTAGAGTTCAAGGTCATTGAGATGAATTCAAGGTCATTGGGAAGTCTTGCCATCGCCCACGTAGAACCACGCCAGGTCCCTCTATTGGTAGAATCAAAAGCAACAGGTAAAAGAAGCCAATGCTGCGAAGGACTATATTACCTCAGCAATAAAAGAAGGCAAACAAACAACAATTCACTCGACTACTACCAGCAGTTACCAAAGGCCTACAGTTGATCCAAATTGAACCACCGCTCATTTGTCTTCCTACAATATGTCATCTTAGTGAAATGAGTTATAGCACACCAAAACAAGCAGGTTGCTTGAGTAAGCAAGCATTATAGCAAACTTATCCATAAGCTGTTGCTGAATTTATTTTGAACCATAAAAGGTAAACTAATAAATTGTAATAAGAAAAATGCGAACTGCTTCTGGAATCATATATTTCCTTTTTATATCTGATTGAATGATGACAAAACTAAGTACAATAAGAAATGGATACTTCTATGTGCTTCCAGATTCAGTTATGCAGTACCATTGAGTGTCCTAATCAAGTTCTGGGAAAAAATATATGATTGTCCATTTTAGGTGCATCTTTGTATGTGAACTGAAACACGATTATACCGAATCATCTATACTGCTAGAAGAAAAACATCTATAGCCTAATTTATCTCTAGGCCCAAACAACAAATGTGTTCACCATAATAACCTAAATCACATGCCACACAGTATGAACAAAATATATGAAAAAAGCAAAAATAGGAAGAAAAACATATATAGCAGCCTTCATGCTGGAGACAGTACAAATAGATTAGTACTGGGCTGAATTAAAATATTAAACTATCAAGTAGTGGTTCAGTTCACTTTTTTCGTTCATTTGCTAGAAAATCTAGAAGAACGTACTTGTATTTAAAGCCCTATTATTATACAAATTCATGGCCATAGTTGCCCAGATATTTGTGGAGAAGTTCTAAATAAAAACTTTGCCTCTAAAACTAGCTACACCTGATTAGCTATGACTCCAAATTTTAACAAAACAGAATATTTTCCATTAGTTTTAACAGGCTCTTGTTTTAACATCAGAGCAATTATAGGATCCAAATAATACCTCCTGGAGATCAATCTTGCAGCTAACTTGAACTGGAATAACCTCATGTTTAGCAGAGATCTGAGAGGAGCTTAGGGAAATCATAGAAGCAGAGGAAGGGAGGTAGAAGAGCAGGAAATGGATAAAATGTGAGCACGGGATTGGATGAGAAGCAGTAACTAGTACCGTAGCTTGAAGGCGGACGCTGGAGGGAGGCGGACTGTGGAGTACACTGGCCACCGGTGGAGAGGTCGCGATGTGGAGCTGGCCCTGAGGCGGCTGAGGTCGCAATGCGGAGCAGGCCCGGAGACGTCTGAGGTCGGAAGGAAGAGGCGGGGAAGGGCGAGATGGGGGGAGCAAGGCAGAGGAGGACGAGACGGCCGAGCTCACATCTGCATCGTCGCGAGAGAGACAGGGAGAATTCTCCCGATGTCTGGAGGTCGGGGCGAGCAGCCCGGCGATTTCAGGGGGATCGGGCCGAATATCCCCTTCCCTAGTACCACCAAATGGATCGCTGCAAAATCCAGGGTGAAGTTTCCACACGGGCGTCTGGCCCGGGGAAAGGGCAGGGATCCCGGGGGGATCCCCTGCAACCAAATGAGCCCTAAGTTTGGAAGTAGGCACCATGTGGGATCGATGCAGGCTAGTGCCTGCTTTACAAGCAGCATGCTAAATCGATCCCAGCCTCCCTCCTCGTTGCCCCGGTCCGGTTAAACACCGCGCGCCCCTACTTCTCCACCCACGACTGTTTCCCCCGCTCCATGGGTGAGTTTGTGTCTCACGGCCAGTGTATCTTTATCAAAACTATGAGCTCCATGATAACAAACTCCATGTTTATTCAAAACTATCCGCTCCATTGTAGGAAAAAATTCTCCCCTTTTCAAATTAGATAGCAAGAAGGCTTTCAATTGAGTCTGATCGGAGTACATTTTTTTTTTACCTTCTTCACGATCAAGGCTCCCCCACCTAGATTTCACAATTATATTGGCGTGTTTCTCTCAACCTCCTACTTGTGGATACTCATGAACGGGATACCGATCTACCCTATCAAGAATTTAAGATTGGGAGGGTTGCGATAAGGGGAACATGTGCTGCCCCTGCTATTTGTGATTGTTATTGACCCGCTTCAACATATTTTGGACGTCGCCACAAATCATGGCTTTCTCCATGCCTCACTGGAAAAGGAGCATAGTTCATAACTTCTCTTATGTGAACGACGTGGGCACATGGTCATATTCATGGCCCCATTCTTGCCGAACATCACAAGTCTTGCTCAAATCCTTAATGGTTCGGGTGACATAACTGCCAGCTAGAAAAATCCTATATAAATAAGTAGTTCATCCCCACTAACCTATTTCTCTAACCATGCAACCTATACACATCAGCAAGCCTTTAATTTGTCCACTTCATCCTACTATCTACGTAAGCAAGGCCAAAAATCCACCCCACATGCAGCACATCGATCTACTTTTTTCAATCAATTACAACATTTCATCTCTCCACACCAACAACCTACGCTTCCTCTTCTCCATTATACCTATGGCGGTACACTCGCTTCATCTCCAACACAAATCAATGAAAGCACTGGCTGGAAGACGATAGGTTCCAACAAAAAAACGGTGCTTAAATGCCATAATCTGCCTAAACCTACTACATGGGATGAGCATGTAGCGTTTTGGCCTTCCACCACCCGTCGGCATCGCTTTATATCCTTGCCAAGTCCCCACACAATCCCCATAGGCACTGCTCACCTCCTTTTCACGACAACACTAGGAATATTCTGCTCTCTGACTCTGATCAGCCGTGCCTCGCCCCTTATTGGCTAGGATCATTCATCCCCACTAACCTATTTCTCTAAATATGCAACCTATACACATCAGCAAACCTTTAGTTGGTCCACTTCATCCTACTATCCACGTAAGCAAGGCCAAAAATCCACCCCGCATGCAGCACATCGATCTGCTTTTTTCAATCAATTACAACATTTCATCTCTCCACACCAACAACCTACGCTTCCTCTTCTCCATTATACCTGTGGCGGTACACTCGCTTCATCTCCCACACAAATCAATGGAAGCACTGGCTGGAAGACGATAGGTTCCAACAAAAAAATGGTGCTTAAATGCCATAATCTGCCTAAACCTACTACATGGGATGAGCATGTAGCGTTTTGGCCTTCCACCACCCGCCGGCATCGCTTTATATCCTTGCCAAGTCCCCACACAATCCCCATAGGCACTGCTCACCTCCTTTTCACGACAACACTAGGAATATTCTGCTCTCCGACTCTGATCAGTCGTGCCTCGACCCTTATTGGCTAGGATCATTCATCCCCACTAACCTATTTCTCTAAACATGCAACCTATACACATCAGCAAGCCTTTAATTGGTCCACTTCATCCTACTATCCACGTAAGCAAGGCCAAAAATCCACCCCGCATGCAGCACATCGATCTACTTTTTTCAATCAATTACAACATGTCATATCTCCACACCAACAACCTACGCTTCCTCTTCTCCATTATACCTGTGGCGGTACACTCGCTTCATCTCCCACACAAATCAATGGAAGCACTGGCTGGAAGACGATAGGTTCCAACAAAAAAACGGTGCTTAAATGCCATAGTCTGCCTAAACCTACTACATGGGATGAGCATGTAGCGTTTTGGCCTTCCGCCACCCGTCGGCATCGCTTTATATCCTTGCCAAGTCCCCACACAATCCCCATAGGCACTGCTCACCTCCTTTTCACGACAACACTAGGAATATTCTGCTCTCCGACTCTGATCAGCCGTGCCTCGCCCCTTATTGGCTAGGATCAACATCGAAATACCAATTCCTATGCTAGCTGCTCCTTGATTCAGTCTGTTTCCTGCAAGCCTCCGTTGTACTGCTCCTTCTACTGGTACATCAACGACTAATCACCTTTGTAATGTACGGTCTCAGTCTCTCTCTCCTTGAAAAAATGTTTTGATGCGTTCCCCTATTTTTTCTTGCAGGTATCATCGATCATTACTCACAACCTAGCATTAACAATGATCTCTGTATGCGCTCATGCTAACAGCTTTCTAAAAAAAATAGTTATTCTTCACGGTATGATTAGAACTACAATTAGATTATCGTATTGATGAAAAATTCTAGCACATTGCTTGCAATAATTGATTGTTTTGATACTTATAATTTTTTCAAACAGTTTTTCATAGCTCCACACCGTCGTTCGTTTTGAGCTTCACCACCAATCTTCATGCACTAGAAACTAGCGCCTCACCTGGATCGACCCCATGATTTATCGGCCAAAGTGTCAAACAACGTCTCTCATCATTTTAAGGATCAAGTTGTCGAGCCAGCGTCTATCCGATGCCTTGCATTTGGTTTGTTTTCTATTGATACCAAAATTTTCTCTTATTTTTCTGTACCTCACGTAGTTATGATTTTTCTCTCGGCGCTGTTGTGTGTATTGTTCTTTAAAACTTTCAAAAAATCGGTTGGAGCATGATCTTTCATCGAATTAGTGCACTCAAAATGGTTTGACTATGTTCCGTGACAGTGTACGTTTGTCACCATTGTTATTTTGCCAATAAGTTGTACAATGATAAGATGTAATTATTGGTTTACATTTAAGTAAAATCATGTTCCAAACGATCATGTTGTAAGCGATCAAAATTTCCTATAAACCACACTTGGTTTGCAAATCAGCTTGGTACACTTTCTCATATTCTCTATAAATTACACTTGATTTGCAAAACAGCTTAGAACACCTTCTCATATTCTCTATTATATGGACATTTTGCAATCGATGTAGTTTCTATACGAATATGCAATTTTTATTTTTTGAACAAAGGGAAATATGAATTTCATCGATTTTAGTTTGGCATGATCGATGTTTGACTTACATAGAATTTCATCAAATCTACTTAGTTCGGCAGTCTTTAAGAAAAAACAGCTAGAAACGTAATTCCATCTAGACCATTAAGGCATAATATCCTATTTTTGTTTGGTTTTATTGTACACAACAATTGTAATTCCATGATTTTTAGCAATTGTTGTTGAGGAACAAACCTACCGAGATTTCAGCATGGCCCCCGAGCTTGGTAGTCAACTAAGTAGCCTCGATGATCATGTTATTGGAAGACAATGCTATATTTGGGTCTTCTGAATCAAGACTAATCTTTCTAAGTTGTCCTTCATTAAGTATGTTGTTAAATATTTTAATCGATTATTCTAATACTAATCTAATACTAGATCCATCTTTCAATTCATTTTTGACGTTTAAATTGTTACTATGGGTAATGCTATTTTTGTTTTGTTTCAAGTAATAATTAATATTTCATTGCTACATGTATCTATGCATTCCCGCAACAACGTGCGGGGAATTATCTAGTTTCTAGAAAACTCACTGCCAACATCTAGACCTTCCGGACATTCTTCACGATGTGCCTGTCAATTTGACCGACTTCACTATGTGCATTTAGGATTTCTCTCTCTTAAAAATTTCAAATAAATCCACTTTTTTTTTTTGAACAGGGAATGGCCCCGAAGGGCCTGGAGTTTTCATTAATCCTCAGCGGCAGAGTTACATTTTACATTAAGGGACTCAAGAGAAACAGAAATTACAGACAAGTCCCTACATTTTGCACATAAGACCTCAAGATGAAAATAAGAAATACAATCAAGGCCTGCTCCTTCTCCACCGCAATATGACGCCGCCGTGCAGTCACCTTCATCGTCGCCGGGGACGAAACCACTTGGGGCGATGAAGGGGGAGCAAACTGCGCTGCTAGCAAGGGCCTCCGCATTGGCAACAAGGCCTAGAGGTTGAAGAAGACCAATTTGTGCCGGCCGGAGAAAACCGTCCCCGACACAAGAGGAGGGAGAGGTCGCCATTCGACCATAAAATACATTGACGAATCCTTCGCCGATGTTAGGAATCTCCCGAGAGAAGCAAAAACTCCTCCCCTGGTGCAAACCCAGCCGCAAGCAAACACGAATTGGAAGAACTCCTCTTCCCACGCCACCAAGACGAGTTGGACGGAATCCTCCCAAATCCATGCCCCCACTACTGTGTTTGCGATTTACGAACCTTTTTATTGAAGAGGCCGCAGAGATGACGATGCAGCCCGCCTCCTCCACCCCTTGGAGCTTGGCAATCTGCTTCATCCTCTCCACCGTGCAGCAAAGGAGGTCCCAGAACTTCTGCAGCACGAACCCCGCACCAGCACCTCCAGATCTGACGACGAAGTGACAACACCACTTCCTCTCCTCGCCTCCACGGCCAGCCAGAGGGAGATCCACATCACCACAATGAACCAGATCTGGAGAGATAACGGCCTTATTGAAGGAGCTCCTGATGCCGACGCCCATCTCCACCTCCGGCTCTGACCACCAGAGCGCCGTGGAGAGAAAGGCAAGCACCAGCAGCCTCCGAATCTGGCCAGCACAACCCGGAGACGAACTCCAAACGACGAGCATAGAGCCCATACGCCACAGAGGCAACTCTAATCTACCTTCTACTCTAATATATACAGAGGAAGCCAGACCCACTAGTCCATCTACTCGCCGGCCGGCCGCGCCGCCAGAGAGAGAGAAGGCTAGGGGCGGCGGAGAAAAGACGGAGACGACTCTCAACGGGAGTAGAGACGAGAGACCGAGTGGAAAAAGAATCAGACTTGAGTCCTTTTGTTTAATCCACTTCTAACACCTTGAAGACATCTCAACAACATGGAAGACTAATTCTAGCTTCAATAGTTGATGTATCAATGTATATCTAATATGTTTCTTGTCTCGACCATTTGTTTAGAGAGCTCGCATATATCATTTATACCAAAGAACCGGTCATCTTCTAGGACATCAACAATGGGATAATTGATGATAACCCCCCCCCCCCCCCCCCCCCCACGTGGCAAAAGTTTGCTCACAGGCCCCTTTGGTGTGTCACTGACATGTGGGGTTTAAGTGACCCGGGGGGTTATCATCAAATCCTCCCATCAACAATAAGGACGTAGGTGCCCGAAAAATCATGTTGGCAACCGGGCTATATGGTGCCCTTAATTTTGATTTTTCTGAAAACAACACTTTAAAGTGTCAAAAAATGTAAAAATAAATCTGCAAGTAGTCAATACTGTATCCTACAATTATGCAAAATTTTAATACGAAATTCTTTATATTCTCGTCTATACCAAAAAAGACAAATTCTGACAAGTTTTTTAGTACACTATTCACCCACTCAGATCTACAATTTTGTCTTTTTATGTACCGTAGAATACCATGTATTTCTGATAGATATTTTTCACACTTACAGATAAAATCATTGGCTATATGTATATATATTTATCAGAATTTTTTGAAACTTCAAATATTGTTTTTCAAATGTTTATTAAAATAAAGCGCTACATGGAGCCCGGTGCCAAAACACCGCACTCCGTAGTGCCGCCTAACGTCATTCGATTCCGCATCATCAATGTGTATTGGACTACAACATTGCCTTTCTTTTTTCTGTGTGCCTGAAATGGGTCCGAGTCTGACTACGCCTCCCGTTCCATGCTATCACTTCCGGTGTCTCGCTCCATCCGAAAGCAAATCTTGTGTAGCATATGTCTGGTCATAAACTCTCCACTAATAAAGTCCTAGTCACGAACTCATCATGATCTGCACGAGTTCTGAAAAACAGTAGAGAAACAGTCATCACAGTGATGTTTTTTACAAGATACGCACAATGCTGTGGCTTGCTCCCCTGAAAAGTTTCTTTCGCAAAAAAAAAAATTGTCTTGTACTCCCTCCGTATCAAAATATAAAATGTTTTAGCATTTCTTTTTCCATCCGTATGTAGATATGTTTTGGTGTAAGATTCATTTGAAACTTGGACTAAAACATGTCTTGATACGGATGGAAAGAGAAATGTTAAAACATCTTTTATTTTGATACGGAGGGAGTACGTTTCTGGCCTCAACTTTTCTAGCCACTGCGGCTGCACTATACAGTGAGAGAAAATAGATATGACTACTCATTGCTGATACATGTCCCTCGTTTTTCTCCTCGCACTGACTACCAACACTAGTGGAAAAACAGCCAAAGGATGTTACCCTTAGTACCGGTTTCATTACAAACCGGTACTAAAGCTAGCACTAGTACCGGCTCCAGAGCCCAGTGCGCCAGGAATCTCTAGTACCGGTTTGTGCTGGACCTTTAGTACCGGTTCGTGTTACGAACCGGTACTAAAGGGTTTCGCGCCAAATCTGTTGCGCAGGTGGGGCCGGTGTTGAACCTTTAGTACCGGTTTGCATAGCAAACCGGTACTAGAGGGTTGCCAGCCCCTATTTCTTCAACCCGAGCCGTGCTAGCTCTCCATCTCCAACACATTTCTACAAATTTCTCTCCTCTCACACTCCAAACAAATCTCCATTTTCTGCACCATTTTGTTAAGATTGGCTGCAACGATCTATCCAAGGGTTAGCAACATGATCCTTTCTTCCGGCGTTCCTAATTTAGCTCATTTCCTATGGTTTAGCTCGTTTCACTTTTTTAGTGCTAGCAAGGTGTTTGATGAAATGTCTAAGTTAGTGATTTCATTCGTTTTATATGCAATTTGAGCTCAAATTAAAGTATGCTTTGTTGGTTTTAGTATCTTCCCCGTCCTCACCGCCGTCGATCGCCAGCGCCGTCCCTAGCCGGCACCACCTCGGTGAGCCTACTTGTTTTTATGTTTTATAAAAAAACTTAGTTTTATGTGATAGATGCATAGTTTTACTTTATAATTTTCTTACTTGTATGATTGTTTTTTTATGTATAGTGCCATGGTTTTGATATCCGTCCCCGTCGGCCCTCGTCCGGTCTATGATTCGGATGTGGTATACTTTTATAACTATTTGTTTCATTTTGTCATGTGACAATTATGCCGACCAACTTGACATAGATATTTTATCTAGGAGGTAGTTGAACCAGAAATTACAACCGACCCTCTTGTCGAGATGCTCAATTTATTTGAGAAAGAAAATAATGATTTGAAAGAAAAATTGAAAAGAAGTGAAGATCTTCGTCTGCAATGCCTAGAAGAGAAGATGAAATTGGACTTGAAGTTTGCCGACGTCGTCGATGATCACCAGATCAAGATGGATGCAATGCGCTTGAAGATTAAAAAGATTAGAAAATATGCCATTAATCAAGAGGCTTGGTATCATTATGCTGTTGGTTCAGTAGTTACCTTAGTTGCGATTTTCATCGCATTTTTTGTTGGTTTTAATTTTTTTAGATAGTTGTATGTTAGTTTGAGTGTATGTTTTATGAGAACTATGTATTACATTTGGTCAGTACTCTAATTTGCTTTTAATGTGATGAACTTGAATATTAATTAATTTTGTCACTCATCTATTTATGAAGTAGTGTAATTAACGGTTATTGATATACTTATATAATGCAGATGAACCGACAATGGATGTACGGTGACCGACGTTGTCCCGAGTTTATTAATGGCATGCATAATTTTCTCCACGTGGCTGAGGCAAGCAAGCGGTCGAATGGTTTCATGTGTTGTCCATGTAGTTCCTGTAAGAATATGAAGGATTACTCTACCTCAAGAACCATTCACGCCCACCTGTTACAGAACGGTTTCATGCCCGGCTATAATTGTTGGACAAAGCACGGAGAAATAGGGGTTATAATGGAAGACAACGAAGAAGAAGAGGATAACGACAACTATCCTATGTTCACTGAACACGATGATATGACAATGGGGGGAGACGAAGACGCAGAAGAGCTCATTTTTGATGACCCCGATGACGATTTAGGTCGGGCCATTCATGATGCGAAGATTAACTGCGGAAGTGAAAACGAGAAGTTGAAGTTGGAGAGAATGTTAGAGGATCACAACAAATTGTTGTACCCAAATTGCGAAGATGGTCAGAAAAAGCTGGGTACCACATTAGAATTGCTGCAATGGAAGGCAGAGAATGGTATTTCTGACAAGGGTTTTGAAAAGTTGCTGAAAATAATAAAGAAGATGCTTCCAGGGGAGAATGTATTGCCCTCTAGTACGTACGAAGCAAAGAAGGTTGTCTGCCCTCTAGGATTAGAGGTGCAGAAAATACATGCATGCATCAATGACTGCATCCTCTACCGCGGTGAGAAGTACGAGAATTTGAATGCATGCCCGGTATGCGGTGCATTGCGGTATAAGATCAGGCGAGATGACCCTGGTGATGTTGAGGGCGAGCCGCGCCCCAGGAAGAAGGTTCCTGTCAAGGTGATGTGGTATGCTCCTATAATACCACGGTTGAAACGTTTGTTTCAAAACAAAGAGCATGCCAAGTTGTTGCGATGGCACAAAGAAGACCGTAAGAAAGACGTGATGCTGAGACACCCCGCTGACGGGTCGCAGTGGAGAAAAATCGACAAAGAGTTCAAGACATTTGCAGATGACGCGAGGAACTTAAGATTTGGTCTAAGTACAGATGGCTTTAATCCTTTTGGAGAGCAGAGCTCCAGTCATAGCACCTGGCCAGTGACTCTATGTATCTATAACCTTCCTCCTTGGTTGTGCATGAAGCGGAAGTTCATTATGATGCCAGTGCTCATCCAAGGCCCGAGGCAACCCGGCAACGACATTGATGTGTACCTGAGGCCATTAGTTGAAGAACTTTTACAGTTGTGGGATGAAGAAGGTGTACCTGTGTGGGATGAGCATGAACAAAAGGAATTTAACCTACGAGGGTTGTTGTTCGTAACCATCAATGATTGGCCTGCTCTTAGTAACATTTCAGGACAATCAAACAAGGGATACAATGCATGCACACACTGTTTAGGTGAGACTGACAGTATATATTTGGGAAACAAGAATGTGTACTTGGGGCATCGTCGATTTCTTCCAAAACAACATGTCGTAAGAATGGGAGGAGGCAAGCATTTCAGAGGTGAGGCAGATAGCCGGACGAAGCCTACCCGCCCTACTGGCGATGTTATATATGATATGGTGAAGGATTTAAAAGTGATCTTTGGAAAGGGTCCTGGCGGACAATCTGTTCCGAATAACAGTGCCGGACACGTACCCATGTGGAAGAAGATGTCTATATTTTGGGAGCTACCCTATTGGAAAATCCTAGAGGTTCACTCTTCAATCGACGTGATGCACGTGACGAAAAATCTTTGCGTGAACCTGCTAAACTGCTTGGGCGTGTACGGAAAGACAAAAGATACACCGGATGCACGGCAGGACCAGCAACGTATGCACGAACGAGACAACCTAAATCCAGAGAAGTATCAAGGTATTGCCAGCTACGCTCTTACAAAAGAAGAGAAGGAGATCTTCTTTGAAGTCCTGAGCAGCATCAAGGTCCCGTCTGGCTTCTCGTCGAATATAAAGGGAATAATAAACATGACAGAGAAAAAGTTTCAAAACCTAAAGTCTCATGACTGCCACGTCATTATGACACAATTACTTCCGATTGCATTGAGGGGGCTTCTGCCAGAAAATGTTCGAGTACCCATTGTGAAGCTATGTGCATTCCTCAATGCAATTTCTCAGAAGGTGATCAATCCACTAACTCTATCAAATTTACAGAAGGATGTGGTGCAATGTCTTGTCAGCTTCGAGTTGGTGTTTCCACCATCCTTCTTCAATATTATGACGCACCTCATAGTTCACCTAGTCGAAGAGATTCACGTTCTCGGTCCTGTATTTCTACACAACATGTTCCCCTTTGAGAGATTCATGGGAGTCTTAAAGAAATACGTTCATAACCGTGCTAGGCCAGAAGGAAGCATCTCCAAGGGCTATGGAACAGAGGAGGTCATTGAGTTTTGTGTTGACTTTATTCCTGACCTTAAGCCGATCGGTGTTCCTGAATCACGCTATGAGGGGAGACTGCGTGGAAAAGGCACGCTAGGAAAGAGAGCAAAAATAAATATGGACGGACATTCTTTCACTAAAGCACACTACACAGTCCTACATAATTCCATCATGGTGGCTCCGTATATATTGGAACACAAGGATATTTTACGCTCAAAATATCCGGAGCAAGGTGAAGATTGGATTGATGGAGAACACCAGACGACTTTCGGCGGTTGGTTGCAAACACATCTCATTAATGACACCACTATTGAAGAACAACTATACTTGTTGGCCAAGCAACCATCTTTTTGTATATCGACTTTTCAAGGGTACGAGATAAATGGGAATACATTTTACACGATCGCCCAAGATCAAAAGAGCACCAACCAAAACAGTGGTGTCCGCTTTGATGCAGCAGACGACAATGGGAAGAAGGTCACATATTATGGGTACATAGAGGAGATATGGGAACTTGACTATGGACCTACTTTCAAGATCCCTTTGTTCCGGTGCAAATGGTTCAACCTGAAAGACGGGGTGCAGGTAGACCCACAGTACGGAATGACTACAGTGGATCTCAAGAATGTAGCATATGAGACCGAACCATTCGTGCTTGCCAGTGAAGTGGCCCAGGTTTTCTATGTGAAGGACATGTCTACCAAACCGAAAAAAAGAAAAGAAAGGCAAGAGGACACATCATATGATGAGCCAAAGCGCCACATAGTTCTTTCAGGAAAAAGAAACATCGTGGGAGTGGAGGACAAGACAGACATGTCAGAAGATTATAATAAGTTTGATTATATTGCACCCTTCAAGGTGAAAACTGACCCAAGCATCGTGTTAAATAACGAAGATTGTCCATGGTTGCGTCGCAATCAGAAGAAAGGGAAACACACGAAGAAAACTCAGAAGACTAGATAGGGATGTGTTGGTGATGTGTAATAATAAACTTGGCATAGTTTGTTTGAATGGGTCCATATTCCACACAAACAGGCATCTTGGAAGCACGGACAATGTATTAAACCTTTTATCAAATGCACACGGTTTCCCCGTCATACAGCCCAACGGTGGCTCGTGAGTGCCTGCATATCGGAAGATTACAATAATTTTCATGAAATTCCCCCCTTCACGGTTAAAACTGACCCAACCATCGCGTTGAATGATGAAGATTGTCCATGGTTGCGGCGCAATCAGAAGAAAGGGACACACACGAAGAAGAAAGGGACACACACTAGATAGGGATGTTGGTGGTGATGTGTAATAATGTATTAAACCTTTTATCAAATGCACACAGTTTCACCTGACTTGTTATTACCTGCATATCAAATGACTTGTATGACTTGTATTCGGTAGATATAGAACAAAACATACGGTTTCACCTGCATACAGCCCAACAGTGGCTCGTTAGTGCCTGCATATAAAATGCACTGTTGGACGTATGCAGGCGAATCCGAATGATTTGTATTCGGTCTTTGCCTTCCGGACTAGTTTGACTAGCTTCTTCTCCGCTGTTGCCGTACTCTTGTTCTTCATCTCCTCCTCGATCATGTTTGGTATTTATAGCTAAAATATCAGGGCAACTCTTCGTCTTTAGTCCCGGTTGGTAGATTGAACCGGGACTAAAGGAGCGTTGATATGTGAGCCGTTGGATCAGAAGCACATGGATTCCCGTCATACAGCCCAACGGTGGCTCGTGAGTG
This sequence comes from Puccinellia tenuiflora, assembly GCA_012064385.1. Classification (NCBI taxonomy): domain Eukaryota; kingdom Viridiplantae; phylum Streptophyta; class Magnoliopsida; order Poales; family Poaceae; genus Puccinellia; species Puccinellia tenuiflora. The sequence goes on from QRDG01001185.1 coordinate 209,129, forward strand.
CCTGCATATCAAATGCACCGTTGGGCTGTATGACGGGAATCCGAATGATTTGCATATAGGGTCATGTGGCTGATCCAACACTGGTTTTTCCCATCCGGAAGCTTGCGCATCCGTCTCGCGTCGTCGTGAGCAGCAAATCGACCTTCGATCCAAGCAGCCGCAAGACATCTCTCATGATCTAACGACCGTCCCAAAAAGTGTTGGGAATGTTGTAGATCATGAGAGAGCCTTGCAGCTGCTTGGATCCGACCGAGGGGCATGGCTACCACTTCCACCACCACCACCACTCGTTGTGTGCCGTTTCGCTGCAGGGACGTCGCTATTTATAGGCGTGTGCTTCTGATCCAACGGCTCACAAGAGCTCTAAAGAAACACACCCCTGATCCAATGGCTCACAAGCGCTTGAAAGAAACACACGATCCGTGTGCTTCTTTAGTCCCGGTTGGTAACACGAACCGGTACTAAAGGCCCTGATCCAACAGCTCACAAGCGCTCGAAGGAAACACACGATCCGTGTGCTTCTGATCCAACGGCTCACAAGCGCTCTAAAGAAACACACCCCTGATCCAACGGCTCACAAGCGCTTGAAAGAAACACACGATCCGTGTGCTTCTTTAGTCCCGGTTGGTAACACAAACCGGTACTAAAGGCCCTGATCACTCTATATATAGGCTTGGCCTCCATTGCCATATCACATCTAAACTCATATCTGCAACCTCATCACTCTTCCATTGTAACAAAATTTTGACTTAGGCGTTTTTGACTTAGGTGTTCTCGGCGACGATGTCCATGTTGGACCAGAGGGGCGATGTGCGGGACTGGGCTCCACCGGGCTGGCACTGGGAGGTGCTACCTTCCGGGACGCGCAGCTTGGTGAGGAATCCGGGTGACATCGTCGACCCGGATCTTCTGTGGTGGCAGTCGCGTGGGCCACGCTCGGTGCAGAGGGAGCCGGCCTCCGAGGAGGTGGTACGTCGCCGTATCAGGGAGGAGGATGAGCACGTCCGTCGCTACATGTATCTATTGGATAGGCAGTATGACAGTAGGTGGTCGTTTCTTCAGAGGGTTCCTTCTCACGTGAGCTATGACCCTGTGAGGGTTCCTTCTCTTTGGATGCGCAGCGCCGGAGGCTCAGCACCCCGTGGCTCAGGAACTTGGAATATGTCCTAGGCAGTACGACAGTTCTGTTGAAAACTTGTTCACAACAAAGAGCTATCTCCTCCTAACATTCTAGGGTTTCTGTCGAAATAACGGGTGTTATGGCCAAATACATGGCATAGTTTGTTTGAATGGGTCCATATTCCACACAAACATGCATCTTGGAAGCACGGACAATGTTGACGAAGGAAGTTTTTTTTATTGAATAAAAAAACCATTTTCCATTTTCCGAGTGTCAGAAATGGTTTTTTTTGTGAAGGACCTACCAGAAATATGTTGCAAAACTTGGGTGATTCATTTTTTTAATATGCTAGAACATGTTATATGCACAAATAATCAATTTGTTTTCTAAGAAAAGAATTCCATCCACCTCTTTTAAAAATCACAAATTTCTGCCGATTCTGCTGGAAACGGGACAAATTTCTAGACTTAATTATAGTTTCTAGAAATATTTCATTCCATTTTGAAATTTAAAAATTTGAAAATGTTACAAAACATCACAAAATTATTATGGGTTGATATTTTTTAATTTTACAAAATTTTAGAAACTAGTTTCATGTCATTTGGACTTTTCTTTCAAAAGTTATAGTTGTTTTAATAAATTAGGAAAAGAAAAAGAGAGAAAACCCTTTGGTACCGGTTGGTGAGGAAAACCGGTACCAAAGGTCCAGCGGTTCGCGCGCAAATTTTGGTGGACCTTTGGTACCGGTTGGTACCTACAACCGGTACCAATGAACCTTTGGTACCGGTTGGTGGCACAAACCGGTACCAAAGGTCAGAAAGAAGGGTCCAAGGCGCGGGACTTGGCCATTCTTGGCCAAATCCAACGCAGACGAACCGACGCGCCTCCGGGCTCCCTTCACCGACGAGGAGACGCCGCCAGGCTGCCGCGCGCCGTGCCGCCGCCGCCTCCACCACGCGCCACCGCCTCCTCCACCACGCGCCCCTGCGCCGCCGCCGCCGCCGCCGCCACCGCCTCCTCCACCGACGCGCCTCCGGGCTCCCTTCACCGACGAGGAGACGCCGCCAGGCTGCCGCGCGCCGTGCCGCCGCCGCCTCCTCCACCACGCGCCACCGCCTCCTCCACCACGCGCCCCTGCGCCGCCGCCGCCGCCTCCGCCTCTGCCTCCGGCCGCCTCCACGCCGCCTCCGCCTCCGGCCGCCTCCACGCCGCCTCGGTACGTAGAGGTACTAGTTTTTTTTTGTTTTTTTTTTCTTAGTGATTATTAATATTAGTAAATAGAAATACTAAGAATTAGTATTAGAATTTAAGTAAATAGAAATACTAGTTTCTATTTTTATTTACAAATGTCTCAATATTGTTATACATAAATTTAAGTAAATAGAAATACTAGAAAATTAGTATTAGAATTATTAGATACTTAGAATTATTAGAATTTTAGTACTTAGAATGATTAGAATTTTTAGTACTTAGAATTATTAGAATTTTTAAGTACTTAGATATTAGTTTTTTTAGTACTTAGAATGATTAGAATTTTTAGTACTTAGAATTATTAGAATTTTTAAGTACTTAGATATTAGTTTTTTTAGTACTTAGAATGATTAGAATTTTTAGTACTTAGAATTATTAGAATTTTTAAGTACTTAGATATTAGTTTTTTTAAGTACTTAGATGTTAGTTTTTTTAGTACTTAGAATTTTTAGAATAGAATATTAGTATTAGAATATTAGTATTAGAATTATTAGTATTAAAATATTAGTGTTAGAATTTTGTAGCGAATTGCTATTTAAAATTTTCTATTTCAAATTTGCCAAGTGAATTTGCTATTTAAAATTTTGTAGTGACATTGAGCTATGGATCCGGACTCCCCCCCCTTCATCCGAAATGAGGAGGAAGAAGATTTGGTGCAACAAGTGATATATAATAATGCCCGACCATATGAGGATGACGATGGCGAAGACTTAACCACACAATTTCTGAACGACTCCGGTGAAGGACTTGAGTCTGAAGAAAGAAGGGCCGACGAAGTGCCCTTAACAAACTCCGGCAAGGTGTATATTATGGCAATGCTATATTAGTAGATGCATTGATTTATTTGTATTGCACTTATTAACGAACCTTTTTTATTTTAGCCTTCTGGATCATCGAGCAAATCTGCTAAAAAGCAAGGTCCTCGAGGCCCGACGAAACCTCTATCGGGCGAGGCTAAATTATCCCTCACCGCATTTAAGGCTAGTGGCGAACCGGTGGAACCAGCAGAGAACGTCAAAAAATTTATAAGTCAAGCTGGAGTTCTTGTTAGGGACATTGTACCGATCACCATTCCAGATTGGCATAAGCCGAAGAAGGCGGGGGTTGGCGATGAAGCTAGTTATGTCAGCGACACTACAAAAGAGGTACTTTGGAAGAGTCTGCTGCCATACTTCAACCTACCGGAAGGCTTCACGGAAAGCCAGACGAAGAAGCTCAAGGAATGGACTTTTAAGAAGATGGCCGTACAATTCCAGACCTGGAAGAAAAAATTATGGGACAACTATGGACCTGAAGGTCCAGAATTCACTGGAAGATTTGAGAAGCTAAAAGCCCTCTGGCCCGCATTTAAGGCGTATAGGAGCTCGTCAGAGTATAAGGCCCGATCAGCCATAAATGTTGAAAATGCTAAGAAGAAGCAATATTTTCATAAATTGGGGTCAGGTGGCTACAAGAGTGCCATTCCTAAGTGGAAAGCATATGAAGCTGAACTGCTGAAAAACGGGGTCATGCCACAGACATACGACTGGCCCGAGCGGTCCAAGTTCTGGTTGTACGCGCATGGGGCAGGGTTGGACCCAAAGACAGGGCGAATCGTTGCAAAGGGTAAATGGAAGACGAAAATTGAAAAAATCGCCAAGGAGCTTGAAGATGCAGTAGATAAGGTTAGAAAGGGAGTGTACATTCCCGATAGAGAGAATGACGAGTTGACACTAGCTCTGGGGAATCCAGAACACGTTGGACGAGTACGAACCCTCCCAGGTCTCACCATGAAGGATGCGTGGCCGGAGTGCGCAGACAGTTATAGAAGCCGTTCGAGAACGAAGAAGAAGTGCGCTGACCGATTATCGACATTGGAACTTAGGGTGCAGCAGCTGGAGCAGAATCTAACAGACTCAACTAGTCGGCAGAGGGCACCTGATCAGCAGCTTCTTATAGAAGATCCTCAAGCCGATGCCGCCCCATCTCAGCCGAAAAGCAGCGTGGGTTCCTCGCATCTTGAAGGATGTGGAGCAAGCTACCCCGTGGATTATGTCACGGAGAGGACAGAGTGCGAGCTACATGTGCCAATAAGGAACATGTCCGTTAAGGTGGCGGTCGGCTGTGCTTACCCACAACAAGATGGAGCAACGCACCATCATCAGCCCATTCCAGCTGACTGTGCTCTTGTCGGGGTGGATGACATTGTGCCTACTTATGAAACAATGGATCTTGATCATCCTGGAGGTGACGAGGAGAAGACACTGGGCGATGTCAAGCGCGGTTTCGCCCTCTGGAAAAAACAATACATCGTCTTTTCAGGCCCCGTGCCAAGGCCACCGACTCCTCGTGGTAGAAGTCCACATGTGCAACAAAGTCCACATGAGCCGCAAGGGCCATCGACTACTCCTGCTGGCAGTCCACATGAGCAGGAAGGGCCATCGACTCCTCGTGGTAGCAGTCCACATGAGCAGCAAGGGCCATCGACTCCTCGTGGTAGCAGTCCACATGAGCAACAAAGTCCACACCTACCGGAGGGGGGGCCCAGCGCGAGTCCACCACCTCGGTTACCTCCGCGTAAGAGAGCGCCCGTTAAGCGGAACGGTTCGCCGCCTAGGAAGATGCCTAGATTGGAGAGAACACAGCCGCCTCTTGAGAAGTTACCTTGGGAAAGATCTAAAGAGGAAAACGACGCCATCACACGTTCCGAGATGGATGCCCATTTTGCTAAGAAAGTGCCAGAGATACCTTTTGTGAAGACGCTAGATCCGGTGAAAGTCGTGCGTACCGTGGAGAATCTATATGACCCTGAACCGGTGGTATCAGACTATACGCGTTCTATTGAAAGGTCATATGACGAGATGGTCAGGGTGAAAAAAGGGAAACAGGTGGTCGAGTCAAAGAAAAGTAAACAAGTTCCCCAGCTCGGAGAACAACCCGTTCAATCGGTCCCCCCTCTCAAGGTGTTTGACGATAAGGCCGTTCAAAGTCGTCAACAACAAACAACTGATACCGATTATCGCGCCATTTTTGAAGTACCATCTGAATTTGTTCAAGGGAATAACTTGGTCGAGAATCTCTCCACCCTACCAACAAGAATGCGCCAACTGCATAGCTGGTACTTGAGGAGTGCAAAGGACGGGTTCGATTCTATCATGGTGAGAGTTAAGGAGGAGCACTACTTCCAAGATTACGCTGTGTCCGTTGACTTCAAGGAACTTTTTCAGTTATACAATCTCCGGGCCCTCGACAAATCGTTGCTCAGTTGCTATTGTCTGTAAGTGATTTATTTATTTAATTTGAGAAGTCTTTAGCTCAGTTCGTTCATTTTCTGCAATTGTCCTCAATTTAATCTTTTGTGCGCTATATTATACAGATTGAAGATGCTCGAATGCAAAAGGAATGATATCAACGACATTGGGTTCATTGACCCGGAGACAATGCATCAAGTAACCATAACGGATCCCCTGCATAACAAGGATACACCGGCGACTTTGCTAAGGTTTTTGAAGCGACAACGTGACAAAAAACAAATACTTTGGCCTTACTTGTTCGAGTGAGTGTTACTGTCTTCTTTATCGTCATTATTTAAATACTTTGGCTAGATGTTAAAATTTTAAGTAATGAGTTATATCTATGACACTGCATATTTAAACGTGCGCAGCTTTCACTTTATTCTTCTCAATATTAAAATACACGATGGAGAAGTTCTAGTATATGACTCACTAACCATGAAGGCTATAACATACAAGCACTGTTTTGATATGCTCACAAGGTAATTTTAATTATTTCTTATCGGCTTCATCGTTAATTTGATGATGTCAACAAATTAATAACTCTTTTATTGATTTTCTTTGTCGGGCAGCGTATGGAAAACGTTCATCGCGGAAGATCCGGAAGGTGGATGGAAACCGAAGCTGATATGGCGTCCGAGAGTAAGTACTACTATATACCTAGCTACGTCCAGACACATTTATCATACTTGATTATTGTTTGATTGAATTATATTCTTATACAGAAATGCGAGCAACAACCACAGGGGACTCATCTATGTGGTTACTATGTTTGTGAGAACATTCACAAGATTGTCAACGAGAGAGCGAATAGTAAATTCAATAAAGAGGTACGTAAATAATATTCACAAATTTATTTTGTTACCATCAGTTCTGCTGAGTTTCAGTCATAATTGTTTTATTATGATTTGATACATACATATACACATGACACATGTATTCATTTCGATCTCATTCTTTTGCAGTTGGCAAGAAAGCGGGAGAAGCTTACCCCACAGCTCCGCTTCCAAGCAATTGGCGAGGAATTGGCGGGATTTTTCATTCGGGATGTCCTACCTCCTGGGGAAGAGTACCATTTGGTTTAGTATGCCTCAATGTAATAGTGAGCTAGGAACATGTAATATATAGTATGACTCGGAGAGTCGTACTACTTAATTTGCGATCTTATGTAATTAATTACATGTGTTATATATATGCACCAAGTTGATATGCATCAAATTGATCTTCATGTAGATATCTTATATATACCAAACGCATTTCTCGCGCATCGAAGCGATACTGGTACAACGAACGGTCCAAATACAGACCCTAAACCCTGGATTCTCTGCGTTTCTGCCGCGGCAGAGAAAATGCACAATTCTCTGCCGCGGCAGGGAATGCAGGTTTACGGTCCCAACCCTTTGGTACCGGTTCCTGTTACGAACCGGTACCAAAAGTCTCCAGCCCTGAGGCTCCCGGCCAGCCCACGTGGAGGCCCCTGTAGTACCGGTTCCAGAGGAAACCGGTACTAAAGGTTGGGGCCTTTAGTACCGATTAATTAGTACCGGTTGCCCAACCGGTACTATAGTACCTCTGGAACCGGTACTAGAGCCTGTTTTTCCACTAGTGCAAGAAGATAAAACGATCCAAAACGAGTGCGAGATTGAGTCGTGCGAGATGCGTGTACCAAGGCAAAGCTCGGCACGGCACCTCTGATCTCTTGCGTCACGTCGCGTCACCAACTAGTACTACGTAGTACGATATTCCGCACTCCGTTGGCAACGTTATCCAGAAGATCGATATCCTTACCTAGTAGTACCTTCCAACGTGCCCCTTATTTAGATGGTAGTAGTATCATCCAGTCGCCTTCCTAGGCCGAGAAAGGAGACGGCCACAGCCGATGACGACTGCCACTGGTGGCACCGTCGTCTTTGCAGTGCAGGGCTTCCGAATTCAGACGGCAAGAAGCGCAAAAGGACCGATCGTCGTGTGTGCTCGATCGTCTCGTCTCGCCATCGTCGTCTTTGGGGGGGAGGGGGGGATTGCCCCCATCCCCATGATAAGGATACAAAAATTATTTAACACAATATTTTAAATGAATATGCAAAAAAAATTGTCCAAAGTAGTTAAAATTATTCAACGCGAATGGTTGTGTATTTAACCAATTAATTAAATATCGTTAAAGTTCACTCCTCAACTCAAGTTGCCTTAAATCATAAATCAATTATATGCCATATAAGTTAGACTGAACTCTCCTTCCCAATTATTCATGGATAACGAAAAGTTGTGATCAATGAGTTTGATTGATTTCTTCGCACAAGCTACAAGTTCGACCATTAGTCGATCTGGCAGCAGGTATTCATCTGCATCGGTGTCGCCATCGGCACCATCGGGGGTGTTAGCGTCATCTTGTGACGTTGTGTGCCTGGGTGGCGTGCCGCCCGTGAGCGGCAGCACGCACCGAGCTGTTATTTTAGAAATCTTAGCGAATTTTCTCTATTTTATTGTGGTTCCAAAGGTTGATATCCACTAATAAAATAGGACACACCAGATTGGACAAACGATCGATTTGTTCTTTAGAATTTCTAGCACACCTCTATTTTCGGTTGTACTATAAATTTATTCAAGATAGTAGTTCAATGACAAAACCGAATAATATTCCATTGGCTCATCAAGTTTAAATCATCTTGATGATTGGAAAATGTGCGATAGTCTAAAGAAGGTGCAATAATGAGATTCCGAATAGGGATGAAAACATAGCGGAATCGTTCCGACTTTTCCGTGCAAAAAAAAAAACGGGAGGGAAATATGGAAACGGAAACGGGATTTTACAAAACGGAAATGAAAACGGAAAATTTTATGCGGAAACGGAAACAAATACGGAACGGCGTATTCCGGTGGAATTATGACGGAAACGGAACTTCTGTTTCCGGTAATACAAAACTTTCCTTTTCTTTTGCTACAGACTAAAAAGCCCAGTCCAACAGCCTAAAAAGTCTAATGAACACATTCAGACCCAACCAAGAATATGAAAAGTGGACATATTTAGGATAAAAAAGACCACGTTTAGGACGCACTCGTATACTCGCATCTCATATCCCTCTACGGTCACTAGTTTGCCAGTTCATCGCTGCACTAGGGTTAGAACAATTCCCTATTGTTGTCAAAGTGCTTGGTTAGTTCTTAGTTGCTTCTATTAAGAGGTTCCTTATGTGTCATTTCATCTTATAAAATTGATAAGCTTGTCGTTTTACTAGAGTTTTCCTACATGATTCAAGGGGTCTTCTGGTTCCGGTAAATAATTGTTTTATGTTACGTGTTTGCGCCATATTCGATCTGTATTTGTTTCTGACAATATTTATTTTCGTATTTATTTCTGGTGTTTACGTATTCATTTCCACCTCCATACAAAATATGGAAACAAATGTGGCGTCATTGAGTTCCGTCTGTATCCACTCCGTTTTCATCCCTAATTACGAATACGGTTTTAAGGTTGAAACTTGAAACAACTCTTCAGCCACACATCTTAGTATATTGTTCATTAGCTGAGTAGGACCACAGGTTATTTGAGCAGATAGGATATTTGAAGCTTCTAGTTTGGCTATGTGATGACTAATTTAGAAGCTCCAAGTAATAAGCCAGGTGGCTTATAGGAGAAGTTGGGTAGGGCGCAGCTTATTTTTTAAGATTCCAAAAGAACTGGCCCTAAACCTTGATTCTTCACTAAGGGAAAACTGCTACTTGCTACATCCACACATTTGCTTGGGGCACCACCAACGCTACCATCATCACGCATCAGGGGGGAGTTGCCCCCATCCCATAATAAGGATAAGGATGTAAGAAACTATTTAACATAAAAAAGAATATGCAAGTTTCAATTGTCCAAAGTAGTTAAATTAATCAATGTGAGTAGTTGTGTACTTAACCAATTAAATATCATTAAGATTTACTCCTCAACTTTGGGTGGCTGAAAGTATGAATTAATTATGTCATTAAGTTAGACTGAACTCTTCGTTCCGAATTTCTGAATAACAAGAATGTATGGTCAATGAGTTGGATTAAATTCTTCGCACCAGGTCCTCGTCGCAGCAAGTTGGCGATTTGCGTGAACTTGTGCAGTGCGAGGGCGTATCTATGCCATGCGACGTTTGGGATGGCCGAGTTCATCTCTATTCTGGAAGCTGCGATTTTGGCAAAACCGGGTCTGGGCGCTGTATGAAAACCGGCTCTAATGATAGGTTTTCTCCTAGTGTCTCATTTTGGATGGGGGGGGGGGGGGGGAGTTGCCCCATCCCATTATAAGGATAAGGATGTAAGAAACTATTTAACATAAAAAAATAATATGCAAGTTTCAATTGTCCAAAGTAGTTAAAATTAATCAACGTGAGTAGTTGTGTATTTAACCAATTAAATATCATTAAGATTTACTCCTCAACTTTGGGTGGTTGAAAGTATCAATTAATTATGTAATTAAGTTAGATTGAATTCTTCGTTCCGAATTCCTGAATAACAAGAAAGCATGGTCAATGAGTTGAATTGAATTCTTCGCACCAGGTTCCAGTCCCATTAAGTTGGAGATATGCGCCAACCTGTGCAATGCGAGGGTGCATCTGTGCGATGCGGCATTTGGGATGGCCGAGTCATCACTATTCTGGAAGGTGCGGTTTTGGCAAAACCGACTCTGGGCGCGCTGTATGAAAAACTGGCTCAAATTATAGGTTTTCTCCTAGTGTAGGATCATTTTGGTGGGGGGGGGGGGTGGGGGTAGTTCCCCCATCCCATAATAAGGATAAGGATGTAAGAAACTATTTAACATAAAAAAGAATATACAAGTTTCAGTTGTCCAATATAGTTAAAATTAATCAACGTGAGTAGTTGTGTATTTAACCAAATAAATATCGCTAATATTTATTCCTCAACTTTGGGTGGTTGAAAGTATCAATTAATTATGTCATTAAGTCAGATTGAATTATTTGTTCCGAATGTCTGAATAACCAAAATGCATGGTCAATGAGTTGAATTGAATTCTTCGCACCAGGTCCCAATCGCAGCAAGATGGAGATCTGCGCCAACCTTTGCAATGCAAGGGCGCATCTGTGCGATGCGGTGTTTGGGATTGCCGAGTCATCTCTATTCTGCAAGCTGTGGTTTTGGCAAAACCGACTCTGGGCTTGATGACGGGATTGATGAGAGTGTTCTTCTCCCTCAACAACGCCAACAAGTACTCTTGATACCCTGAAAGGAAGATAATATATTAGGGATAGGTTGAGCCTCCAAGTGCAGAGTATGTAGAAGTGGTAGTTTTTTCCTAAGAAGGTGACTCGAGGGTTTAATATCGAACTCTCGGGGAATCAGTAGTGTGGGTTTCGGAAATTCACTTGTGCACCCGAGCTCCATGCACCTGTTATTTTCGAGCATTTTTTTAAAATAGTAAAACATTACGAAAAAATCTGAAAACAATTGGTGACACACACATATGAGTTTTTCACAATCGTGCAAAATTTCGGAATGAAATGACAAATTCTGTGCTCTGTGCAAAAAAGACAAAATCTGTGTTTTCAAATTTGTGTTTTTAGATCTAATTCTGACAACTGTATTTGTCTTTTTTATACAGAGCACATAATTTGTCATTTCATTCCTAAATTTTGCAAGATTGTGAAAAACTCATATGTTTGTGTCACCAATTTTTTTCAGATTTTTTTGTAATGTTTTACTATTTTTTAAAAATTCTCGAAAATACCAGGTGCATGTGCACCCGGGTGCAGAAACGCCCCTCCCTGTGGGTTTTATCTTCTTGTCCTTCTCTAGATTTCCTGCAAACAAAATAGATTGCTTTGTGCCCTCAACCTCACCAAGTGGTTGTCAAGCACAAGGTGTGAGAATGATATTAAGATGATAATGAATGCAAAACAGTAAATAAATATGCAATGATGGTAAATAAGTATGCAAGGATGATAGTAATGACGATGGATGGTATTTTTGGGTTTTTATATGTGAATGCAAGAAGTAAAAGTGTTTTTGTATTTTCTGATTTTAAAATGGCTGAATGTAAAAGATGCTTAAAAGTGGTTGGAAAGTTGTTTCTTATGATTAAAAATGGACCGGGGTTCATGGTTTCACACATGCACTCTCTCTTTAATATAGTATGGCAAATGAGTAGACAAAGATTTAACATATGAGATTGCAAACAAGGTTAATGACATGTTACTAATTATATGGGCATCACGTCCTAGCATAGAGACATTTTGATTATTAGTCTCACTTATACTCCACCAAGATGTGAACTAAATCATACACCTTAGTAATTAAGATAACATCAGAGTATAGCTTTAAGATTAATGACATGAAGTGAAAATAAACACATGATGGATCTAGTCTTAGGTAGAGGCATGTCACTCCTCCTACCCTACAACATGGTATTTTAGTTTATCCCTAGTGAGGTAACAAAGTAAGGTAAACACCCAATGGATCATGATATTAAGTTGTCAGCTTATCACTTCACCACCCCCGTTACTCCAACTAATGCACACGTTCCCCCACACACGCTCTCATAAACATGCTTGATCATAACAAGGATACAAGAACGGGGTACATAATATGCATCTACTTTCATACTGAAATATAACATTGCAATCTCAACATATATTAACTCATAGAAAGATCCACCACAATGGTAATACAACGGTGACCGTAATCATGTTCAGCAGCTCATACGGTGCTAATTAGTGAAGCTCAAGAGAGAGAGAGATACATATGCTACTGCCACAAACCCATAGTCCAGAGATGTCGATGGAGAAGAAGGAGACCTCTCCGGCAGGGCTCCGCCGGAGTTTTCCCCCTCCAATCTGCAGCCTCCTGGTCTCTGTTTCTTGTTTCTCTCGTGTGGCGGCTCTCCCTTCGGAGAACGTCGGGGGGGGCTCTTTATATAGGCATTTTTAGGTCACGAGGAAGCTTCTGGGCGAAGGATCGACGCAAACGGGGCCACGAGGGCCAATTGGGATAGGCCCACGCGGCTACAGTACCTGGCCGCGTGGGACCCCCCCTTTTGGTCTTCCGGCCTCCGTTCGTTGACTTCTTTCGCTCCTAAATCTTCTCCTTCCAAAATAATGACCCCCGTAAATTTATAGCTCATTATGACGTCGTTAAGGTCCTAAAACAAATAAGGAAAGAAATAGGGGTTTTCTGCCTGCGCAGGATTAATTCCATAAAAAAGGGGATATCATCATAAATTACCAAAAATCATTAAATAACAGTAATATACCCCTTATATGATGCAAATATGATTGGAATATGACTATTATAGTGCAAAGTTCATGTATGCATTTTAGATGCATGAGGGCTCTATATGAAAACCGGCTCTAATGATAGGTTTTCTCCTAGTGTAGGATCATTTGGGGGGGGGGGGGTGCAGTTGCCCCCATCTCATAATAAGGATAAGGATGTAAAAAACTATTTCACATAAAAAAGAATATGCAAGTTTCAATTGTCTAATGTAGTTAAAATTAATAAACGTGAGTAGTTGTGTATTTAACCAATTAAATATCATTAATATTTATTTTTCAACTTTGGGTGGCTGAAAGTATCAATTAATTATGTCATTAAGTTAGATTGAATTATTTGTTCCGAATTTCTGAATAAAAAAATGCATGGTCAATGAGTTGAACTGAATTCCTCGCACCAGGTCCCCATCACAGTAGGATGGACATCTGCATCGATCTTTGCAATGCAAGGGCGCATCTGTGCGATGTGGCGTTTGGGATGGCCGAGTCCGTCTCTATTCTAGAAGCTGCGGTTTTGGCAAAACCGACTTTGGGCTCTGTATGAAAACCGGCTCTAATGATAGGTTTTCTCCTAGTGTAGGATCATTTTGGAGGGGGGTTGGGCACAGGGGCGGAGCTGGGCCCCGGGCAACCAGGGCCATGACCCGGGGCGCAGCAGAATAACCGGCCTACTATTTTACATAATTTTTAGTTGGCCCGGGGCGCAGCCCAGTTGTGGCCCATGTAAAGCGATACGACCAAATGAGCAGTCGACTCTGAGCTGAATCGAGCCCTGCCTCGTCGCTCTGTCCTCCTCTTCCATTTGCTCGCTGACGACGAGCGCCGCCACGCTGCCCTGCTCTCCACCGTCGCCGGAAGCCCGGAGACAGCAATCTGGCTTGCCGCCCCTTCCGTTATTCTCTGCAGCGACTAGGCTCCGCCGTTTTCTCCGCCCCGGCTCTGTCAATCAGCTGTCCGCCCCCCACTGCTCAGCTGGGCTGCTGCGCCGCCGCTGCTTGCCCGACGGCGCCCTGCCTGGTCGCCTCCCTGCTCCACCCCGCGTCAAGATCGTGCTTGTCTTGTACTCCGCCCCAGCTGATGCGGCTCTGCCCTCTGCCTCCTCACTTCTCAGTTCCAGGCAGCATCGAACAGGAACAAGGCAAAACATCCAACAGGCCAAGAGCAACGGACAGGTAATTTCTGTGATTTTCTTCACTAGTTCAATTTTATTTATTTGAATATTCTAATTGATTGAACTCATTCGTGGACTAACAATTGTTTGTTATTGTTTTTTTTAGGGATAGAAGATGAATATATTCTTTCCATTGGTCTCAAAATCAAACTAATTGACAGATCCTCAAACCATTGATTTGGTATTATCTTTTGTATCTATGTACTACTACTATTTTAGTTTTTTTGTCACATCTTATGAACTTTCTTATATCATTAACAATTGGAGTTGAAATATATGTTTATCTTGCAATTATACCAAATTTGTGTGTCATTACAAGATTTTTGCTGGAATTTTTTTTTGCTAAGTTTTTGGCCCGGGGCTTGTCCCAATCCTGGCTCCGCCACTGGTTGGGCAGTTGCCCCATCCCATAATAAGGATAAGGATGTAAGAAACTATTTAACATAAAAAAGAATATGCAAGTTTCAATTGTCCAGTGTAGTTAAAATTAATCAACGTGAGTAGTTGTCTGCTCTCATCCGTGTTCCGCAGGGACGTGGCATGCATCCAATATATGGCTCCCCTTTTTTAGCAAGACATACGATCACGTAAAGGGCGGTCCGGGTGCCCATGCATGGCAGAGGTGAGGAAAAAAAAAGAAGTTTTTGTAGCCACCGCGGCTGCACTATACAGTGTGGGAGAAAACAAGATCTAGGAGATACCACTAATTGCTGATACCAAGAAGATAGATATATATATACCCGGTGAGTGCGAGATGCGTGGCAAGCTTGCACAGGCACGGCGCCTCTCCTACGTTGAGTTGGCAACGTTATCCAGATCGATATCATCCTCGCCTTCAACATCGCTAGCTGATGGCGACTGCCACGCACGCCGTCGTTTCCCGGCTAATTTGTTCGACTTACGTTGTGAAACAAATGCTAACCGCGTGTCCGCGTGCACGCAGTACAGGTAGCTCGTGGCTGGCGCTGGGTTGGAACGACGTGGACGTGAACTCGTCGCTGCTGTTATATTCCCGCGGTTTTCACTCTCAGTTCAACTGGACCAGTAGTAGATCAGCGGTACGTACGAGACAGTGGAGTGGTCCGCCGCTAGGTGGATGGCAGCACGTCACGTCGATCGGGTAGTGCACGGCGTCGAGCGAACGGTCTGTCAGCCAAAAGTCGAGAGATCTGATTGATTCCACTTCCAGCGCGACGGCGACCCCTGTTCGCCCCGACGGGCACGGGACCGCGCGCGCACGATCCATCGGCGACCGATTCAGCGGCCAGATCACACTTCTCTCGATTTCCATCGGAGAGCGCCGCAGCCCAACGGCGGGTGGGACAGAAAAACCTGCTGCGAACGAAGAACGAAAAGATACACCCGGGGCGTCTGATACGTGCAATCTATGCCGTTTTGAGGGTGCCGGAATAGTGTCCGGCTAATTTCTGGGTGCTTTTCGCATCGGCAGTTCGGCACCCTCCAAACTATCCAAACGCCCGAACCGATCAAAATTCTCAATATTTATTGGATATAATTTTATTCTACAATATAGTAATTTAGATACAACTTAATTTAATTCAACAAAATATAAACTAAACCCTAAAACTACATCCCTTTATTTGTACTCTAATATTCTAACCTTGGAGCAGGACCATCCACGGAGTAAAGCCAGAGCAACTTCGAGTATATATCTCTGGTCAAGGCGGCCGGCGACAATCTCATCGGCGTCCGCACCATCTTGGGCAACGTCCTATCAATGAGATCGTCGTAGCCCCCGGAGAAAGGTTTCCTCGGGCAGAGTCTTCAACTCCGTCATTCTGGCCAATATCTAGATCAATGACCGGCGCAGCTAGGAGGAGGTGGCAGAAGAGGTGGCTCCACCTCGTCCAGCGGCTTGGGGTCAGTTCAGGTGGTGAATAAGCAGCGGAGGCGGCCGTTGTACTCGGCCTCCACCAATCCCAGTAGGGCGACGATGCGTTGAAACTGCGGCAGGCGCTCCTCCTCCCATGGCATGGCTTGAGCCACCTCGGCCTGCCACAACGTTTGGATGTAGTCGAACCGCTGAGAGGCAGCGCTACCGACGTTGAGGATGTTGAGCACCCAGCCAGTCGGCTGGCAGGCGAGGGTGGGTGGCACCGGGAGGTTGTTGCGTAGGTGGTGCGGCGTCTCCTTGACTGTCATCATACAACGGGCGTCAGGCGAGTCGGACGGGGGCGGTGCTATAGGTCGGGCCGCCGCCCCAGCAGTGGCCCCAGCAGTGTCGTGATAAAGTTTAATGACGTAGCAAGTAGTACTTCCTCCGATCCGGAAGAAACGTTGCGGGTTGTACGTGCTTTTTTTTTTACGAAATGCACGTCCTTGTTGACGTCTAGTGTCGGGAGTCATCCGTCCGTCCACTTGCGTGTCAAGCCATAAGCGGTCCCCGGGCCGGTTGTCACATATACTAATTGTACATAAGTTGTTTTTCTCATGGCACTTTAAATTCATCGGAGGGATATCGTACATGAGTTTCCACTCCTGGCTAATTTTCAATGGAACGTTCCATCCCAACGTACAGCGCCATGTTGGAGAATTTTCCAATTCGAGGCTAGCACTGTTGCGTGCAGGTAGGTACTGAACCTAACAGTTTGGGATCGAGGTCCTTGAAAAAACAGTGCGTGGTGTCTATCGGATGCAGACAGAAGAACCACATACCGTTGAGAAAATGGCAGATTCTTAGTATGTACGTTTGCAACATACAGGATGAGCGCGGTTCTTTGCATTTCGTTCCAGTCCGCAATGTAGAGGCGACCATGGGGACCGACAAATATTTTCCCTCCTCGTTTATTTTGGTTAGTTGGCGACTCAGCATCAGGAACCCAAGTTTTGTCAGCTGCATGCGCCGTTACTGTTGCTTACTCTGACTTAAATGAAAATCCACATATTTAGAGCATCTCCAACAGACGGCGCGCGCGCCAAATAACTGGTTTTTTCCGCGCGCGGGGCCATTTCGCGCGCTCCAGTAGTCGCGGGAAAAAAGCGCGCGCGGAAAAAACGTCGGCGCGCGCTGGTCGAAGCGGTACGTTTCGCGCTATATACACCGCCCCGCGGCGCGCGCGCTCACTCCACGCGTACCAACGTCTCCCCCCAACCGCTTCCCTCTCTCTCCCCACCGCTCGCGCCACCGCACGGAATCCGCACCGACAGCCGCCGCCACCGCGCCCCGCGCCGTCGCCACCATGCCTCCGCGCCGCAGGAGCCAGTCCGGCTACCGCGGCGTGTGCGCGCGGCCCAACGGCACGTTCTACGTGGAGATCCGCTCCGGCGACGAGCGGATCTCCCTCGGGACGTTCGAGACGGCGCACGCGGCGGCCCGCGCGTACGACGCGGCAGCATGGCGCCTCGGCCGGAGCCGGCACCAGATGAACTTCACGGACGTCACCACCGCCCGGCAGGCGGCGGATCGGGCGCCTCCGCCGCGCCTCGTCATCGCCGACGAGCGGACCGCCCACCGCGAGCTCCAGACCCGCCTTCTCATCGCGAAGAGGGACGCGCAGATGGTGGCGGAATATCGCCGGACCCATCCGCAAGAAGCCGCCGCCGAGGCGGAGCTCTTGGCTACGTACGCCGCCGAGCAGGCGGAGAGGAGGTTCGAGCGGTGGGAGCTCCGGACCGAGCGGCGCCGGCGCAAGGCCGAGGCGGAGATGCAGATGGACAACCCCAACTGCACCTGGGACGAGGAAGACCCTAGGTGGGAGCATTTGTGGTCCGAGATCTCCGATACGTCAGAGAGCTCGGACTCCGACTTCGATGTCTAGTCTGTTTTAGTAATGTAGTCAGTTTAATCGAGTCTGTTTAGTAGTGTAGTCAACGAACGTTCGTCTGTTCGTTAGTAAAATGTAGTAAGTTTAATCGAGACTTTGATTCGGTTTGTTCGTATGTCTGTTCGTTCGTCTGTCTGTTCGTTCAAAAAATGCAAACGTTGTCTGTGCTGCGCGCGCGCTGGAATTTTTAGCGCAGCTGCTGGAGCAAAAAGTTTTAGCGCGCAAGCGCTGGAATATAGCGCGTCTGCTAAAGCAAAACAGGCGTCGCGCGCGAGAAATCGCAATTCTGGCGCTGCAAAAAAAAATTAGCGCACCGGCGCGTTGGGCGTCTGTTGGAGATGCTCTTAGTAACCTAAAATGAAAGCGTGTTTCTTTGGTTAATAATCCATCTCAGCTTCTCTCGTGTTTGGGTGATCAAGCAGGCGTGGTGATCATTTTTGGTCTGAATCCGTGTAACGTAAGACGGTGTCTTGATGATAATTTCCGATTTGTGGTGCTGTACTCTGCTCCATCATTTCGGAGCGTTGAAATGGAAATTTCCGGAAGGAACAATAAATTTCGATGATTTTGCAAATAGACGAGGAGGCGACCACTTCTTCAGAGCGTGATAGTCCTGGCTAATTTTGAATGGAACGTTCCATCCAACGTGCAGCGTGATGTTGGGAATTTGCCAATTCGAGGCTAGCATCATATCAGTGCGTGCAGCTACCAGATTCCAAGAGAAAGTGAGATACCTAGATCGGGGAACGAGATCCTCTGACGTTGGAGGAATTCACTGCAGAGGACGTTGATGAGTTTGGTCCGTTATTCCTCATCAGATGAAGCTCGTCTAAACTAGCCTGGCTCGTTGGCTTTGTTGGCAAATGAAATAAGGGTGTGTTTTCTTAGCTGTGAGGTTTTATTTCAAAATAATTCGTACACGAATATATGCGTGTTGATGAGTAGGTTTCATTCCCGTATTCGGTTTCAAGTTTGGTTAACTATAACTTGTCAATTTCGGACCAATGTTCGAAAGGTTTTAGATGAATTTTGTCAAATTCGTCGCACTTGGTGGACGGTCTGAAATATCCTTTGACAAGTAGGTTAATCTTACAGTTTTACACAACTTTTGTGTTATAATTTTTCTGTTTCGACGGTCATATAATATTTTATAGTTGACTTCACTGTTTGGTTTTAGAATTTCTAGCACAATGTATTCAAGATACTAGTTCAACGACAAAACCGAATAATATTTTATTGGCTCGTCAAGTTTAAATCATCTTGATGATTGGAAAAGGTGCCATACTCTAAAGCGGGTGCAATAATGCTTAGCTACCGAATACGTTTTCAGCCACACATCTTAGTATATTGTTCAGCAGTTGAGTAACACCCCATGCCATTTGAGCAGATATCATCTTTTCATGCTCATACGTCAGCTGAGGGGTTTATCAAGAGGGAGTNGAGAGTCCATAAACCTTATTTTGACATTTTCATGTATCTTCTGTTCTTATTTGTCATGTTGACTTGGCTTTCACCATTTACCACATATACCTCACGTGGAGCTGGATTAGACGAAACAGGCTTGCGCCCCGCTATATAGATATAGCAAACACCCGGATACAACCAACGATAGGTGCTGGGGCGGAAGCAGCACAGTCACGCCCAAAAGAAAAGAAAGAGAAAATAAAAAAAAAACAAATGCCGACAACGGCGGATCAACAAAAGCGGAGGAGCCTCGCGACCGCTGCGCCCACCGGAGATCTCCCACCAAGCTCCTAGACTCCGAAACGCCGGTACCAAACAACACCTCCAAGAAGGGACGCGACGATGACGACGCTGCTGCCAAGGGTTTCCCCCTGTACGCGGCGAGGAGAAAAGAAGGGTAGCCCCCGACGCCCTCCAGGAAGGTCCGGCGGCACCCTCAAGCACCACCGCGTCGGTGTCAGCCAGGCCGACAGGGATTTCTCCCGATCCCAACCTTCACCTCGGGCGCTCCGGAGCCCGCCACCAAACCGACCACCACCGTGCGCCAACACGGACTTGAAGCATCCCACGCCGCCTCACCACGGCACCGCGAAGTGGGGCCTGCACAACGAAGAAGAGGAGCCGGGACTAGGGCAGCATCACCGTCGGCACGCGGGAGGGCCCAACCTCCACCTTCAACGACGGTAACCGACTGGACGCAATAGCAGGAGCATACCAGGCCCGGGCGGGCCCTCAGAGGCCCGTAAAGCTCCCGCCTTCGCGCTGCAGAAGGCACGCCGTCGGTGTCGCCACCCCCTGTCCAAGCCGCTCCCCTGCATCCCCGCACAGTAGGCATCTTGGCCGCGCCGGAGCCGGCCCGCTAGGACCTAGATGGGGCCCTAATGGCCCAGATCTGGGCCGGGGGCGCGCCGCCGGCCACCCAGCACCACCAGTCCGCCCCGCCGCCAAGAGGAAGCACCACCACCGCGCTCGCCGCCGGCCACCGCCACCAGGTCACCGGACCACCGCCGACCGAGAAGCACCGTCGCCAGGAGGGGGAGCCCCGCCTCCACCCATCAAGACGCGGGGAAGGTCAGACCGCCGCTGCCGGCGCCGCATGGGCCTCACCCGGCGGCCTCTGCCGGCGGCGGTGACGGGGGAGAAGCGGAGAGGGTACGAGGAGGAGGAGCGTGAAAGGTCGCGCGCCGCCGCCACGGGGGGCGACGGCCGCGCGAGGAGGGAAGGGAGGAGGAAGGGGAGGGAGGGGAGCTCGGCGCCGGCGGCGGCGGCCTCGCGGGCGGAACCCTAGCTAGGGAGGAGTCGCGAGGCGAACCCGAACAAGATCGTGGAGCTGGATTCTCAGGTAGGATTAATTATTCCCACAACCACTCTCGTTTTGTCCACAATTATTTATCTGTTGCTTTCGGCAAAAATGAAACTGATAGTCTACTACCTACGAAAACCTGGTGCTGGCTCAAAGATGGCACAAGGCACGCTGATACATCCCGCGGCTAAAAGCAGGACAATCTAGTACTACTCCACTGTCCATGCGCCGTTGAATATAGACTGAAGGTGGTATTCTAGAAAAAAAAAGACTGAAAGTTTAGGGGCTCTTTGCATCGTAGGGTTGAAAAACACAAAAATATGAAAAACACAGAAATTTTACAGGTTTGCAAGTGCAAAACAGAGGATTATAAAACACAGGAAATCTACAAGAATTATCGTTTGGATAAGACGCAGGAAAAGTGTCTCGATCCTACGTGTTTGAGTCTAAAAAGAGGTTGGAGTGGATGTTCAAATTCCTATAAAATTATGGAATTGAGGCATAGCAATCCAATCCATAGGATTTTGGTAGCACCATTCCTTTAAACCAAAGACAATCCATAGAAAAAATTTCTAAGGATTGAAATCCTATGAAAATCCTTTAAAATTCCTACAATTCACATAGGGAGATCACTGTGGCCAATTGGCAAATGTGCCGGGCCAACGAAAGCACAAAGCAACATTCGAATCCCTGCTCTCGACGTGGTTGTCGACCTGTCGTTGGAGGGGTTCATGGCACCTAGACGAGTTGGTACCGTGAATTCCCAAATTGCTATCTGAAAGGTACAGTCATTTTCCTCTTTCGTGTGTCCGTGCGCTGCCAAGCTGTAGCATGTAGGTGGATGTGCACATTTGCCAATTGGCTACACAGTGACAGTACACTTCAAACGCAAGTTGGCGTTCTACTGTGCTGCCACATCCGTAAAGGCTCAGGCTTATCTCCAGCGACAATCGCTTGTGCAAATTATCGGCAGATATTCTCCATGAGTAAAGGAATTTATCGGCCAGAAGAGTAGGGTGTATAGTGTGGTCTCTCTCGATCACAACAAGAAACGTTAGGATTTTCCGAAACCATGCCTCCACCGCACCTATCATAGTGTCGAAAATGAAGGAGGAGGCGGCGATGTGGTGTCTTGCTGGTGCCAAACGCTTAGGCTCCTTTTGATTCAAAGGAATAGTATAGGAATTTTGAAGGATTTGATCCTATTAGAAATTTTCCTATAGTGGTTGTTTGATTCATAAGATCAAATCATATAGGAATTAATCCCATAGGAAATTTTCCTATAGAACTAGTGCAAATCGTATAGGAAAAAAAACATGAGGTCTAGCCTCATGGAAAAATTTCTGCACACAATCAAAGAGAGTGACTCTTCCTATAGGATTCAATTGGGCATGACATCCCATTGCTACAAGTTTCCTATTGCTATAGTTTTCCTATCCTATAAATCAAATGAGCCCTTAGTAATGTAATGCAACGAGAGTGATTTGTTCTATTTTGCCGTGGAACTTGACTACGGTTTGAAAGACCTCTAAATAAAGTTTCTCCTTAATTAATGAAAACGGTAAGCCAGAAACATGTGTTATTTGGACGGCTAGTAAGCGAGATCCGAACTGAAATTTCTTGGGTGGATGCCACTTTCCCGAACATTTATATATTCTACGGAATAAACATCGGAGTATTTAAGGTTCACGAGGGCCTGCGGTCTCTTATATGCGGAAGGATAGTGACACGGAACCGGTGAAGCCCATTCTTCTCATACGCCATTTTGGGTTCTTGGCCTGAATGCAATGCACCAAGGACCCTAATATATGCCATGTCCACGTCAGGGCCACGTGCTCCAGGGACACTTATGTGCGTGGATTTATCATCCGACATTATTCCGACTATCTTACCTGGACAGTCTTATCTGCACAGGCCTTCGTCTGTCGTCATGGTGCAAATACAGTACAATAGTAATACTGCAGGGTACGATCGAGTACGATACCGACAGTGGAACGATATATACAAGCGCTTCTAGTCTAGAAAATAAACCACGCACATTCTCACGCATATATATCATCCCTCTAGTGGAGCGTGAGCATTTTGCCCGCAAGTGGATGATGGTATATTTCCAGTTTCAAACACTGCTGATCATGCTAGCTAGTAATCTTTTGGGAGCCGCATTCTTAGGTCACGTTGAACCTTTTTATAAGTTCAGTGAACCGGTCGGCATCAGGTTGCACACTTGTTTGACCTACTCATTTGGAGTCCTTAATTCTGGCCGTGTGAACCAGCTAGCAATGTCACATCATGATCCACGGCAGGTAAAATGGTTAATCTATGCTCTGTGGTATAAACGGGAAATGGATCGTTTGGAAGGGGTTTAGGAGCGAATGTGTGGTCCTGAATTCTGTCAAGTGCTTACAATTCTTTCCCTAGTTCAGACTTAGATATTTTGGCACTATGTCAACGAACTACAATAATGGGCCTTTTGTACGAATGTAACGGGCCTATTTTTTCTCACGGTGAGAATACAACGAACTATTTTTGAAATCAACACCACTTATATTAGGTCAACATGCCGGCTCATTAAAAACCTTCCAGTCCCCGCAGGTACCATGGTAAGGAAAAAAGTGCATCGAAAAACCTGTTGCCTTTATCGCAAACGGTTACAGTGTTACATCATTTGTGAGGCTATTTAAAAGAAAGCTAGGGGGATCATCGTCCCAATTACAAGAGCTTTGATTAAGAAAGCTATCCCCAGCTAGCTCATGGGCAACTATATTTGCATCCCTCAAGCAGTGTTTATATCTGATGGTTCCCACGGAGGAGGCCAGATCCACACAATCTGCATAGATGGCAGCGTTCTCCGTCCACCACATTTGTTGTCCTGAGCATGCCTTGATCGTCTCCAAAGAATCAGATTCAGCAATAATAGCGTTGCACCCCAGCCTGCTGGCAAGTTGTATCCCTTCTCTCATAGCCATTGCTTTAGCCGCAGACGCTGAAGCCACATGCGGTATGAATTTTGTGGAAGCAGCTATAAAGTGGCCCTGGAAGTCTCGTATCACAGCACCTGTAGCTCCAGAACAGGAATCCAAATGGAATGCCGCATCGACGTTGAGCTTCACATGGCGTGGCTCAGGCTTAACCCATTTGGTTTCCGAGTTTATAGTGCTAGGTCTAGCTGCTTTTGCTGCATTGGCGACAATAGAGAGAATCGACATCTTACAACGAAACAGCGGGGGAACATCCTCATTGTGTGTTCACCTCCTCCTAATCCACCAGAGATACCAAGCAGTAACGGCGATTAACTCTTTGAGACCAACATTGTCAAAGTTTCGGTACGCATTATCATGACGCCCTAAGAGAATCTCAAGTGCTCCCGAACCAGCTCGATCACCTTGAATGGCTTCATCAATAATTTATGTCACTCCAAGAGAATTCCACATATCCTGGGATGTCTGACATTGGAAAAGTAAGTGCATGATATCTTCTGGACCTTGATTGCAAATGGGGCATGCTCCAGAAGTACCCACATGACGGTTAGCAAGGATACACTTCAGTCGGAGAATACCATGTAAAGCTCGCCATATAAATTTTTTAACCTTGCTTGGAATCCGCAATCTCCAAAGGGTTTTCCAAACTGGGTTAATAGCTGAAGATCCTGGAAGTGCAAGTTGTCCTGCCGATGCGCCAAACTGGTGTCTCCATTGAAGATGGTACCCCGATCGCACCATATACATACCATGCTTTGAATATTTCCAGCCAATGAAATCTTCGAACCCATTAGTGTTCAGTGGAATCTGCAGAATACGGTAAACATCCACAGGCAAAAAGAGTGACCGAACAAGGTCTTCATCCCAGGATCCTGTAGTCGGGTCAATCAGGTCGGCAGCCTTAGTAAGAATCGCCCCTCCTCTTTGAGATAAAATCATTCTATTCGGACTACTAGGAATCCAGGGATCCCTCCATATATCAATTTTTTCACCGTTCCCAACACACCAAATATACCCTCTTTTAAAGGTGGCTAGACCTGCCACGACACTTTGCCAAGTAAACGAAGAGGCTTCCTTTGGACCCGCATCTAAGAGATTACCATTAGGGTAATTTATTTGGATTTAAGCACCCTTGCACATAGAGAATCCGAATTGTTTAACAGCCGCCACACTTGTTTTGCCAACATAGCCAAATTGAATGAATGAAAATCCCGGAAGCCCATACCTCCTTCTCTTTTAGGGTAGCACAATTTCCACCAAGCATACCAGTGCATTCTATTTGAATTATCATCGTCTCCCCACCAGAACTTAGAAATAGCATCCATCATTCTTTTGCAAACTCCTTTAGGTATTTGAAAAACCGACATCGCATAAACAGGAATAGCTTGGGCCACCGCCTTTAACAGAATCTCCTTACCACCAATAGACAATTGCTTCTCCTTCCAACCATTGATACGCTGAATAATTCTTTCGATGAAATGCTCGAAACAGTCGCTCCTATCCGCCCCTACAAGAGCTGGGAGACCCAAGTACTTGTCGGATAGAGCCTCTGTATCATTGTGAAGAACCTCACAACTTTCTGCTCTCAAAAGAACGTTAGTATTCGGAGAGAAAATATACTCGATTTAGCCAGGCTTACCATCTGACCTGAGTTAGCACAGTAGGTATCCAAAACCCGTTGTAAGGAAGTTGCATTATTCATATCAACTTTCATGCGAATAAGGGAATCATCAGCGAAAAGTAGATGTGAGACTGATGGTGCATTCCTGCACACCCTTACCCCATCGATGCCACCAACTTCTTCTTCATACAACAAAAGGCTGGACAGCCCCTCTGCACAAAGGAGAAATAAATACGGCGAGAGAGGACCCCCCTGCCGTCATCCTCTGGATGGAGTGAAAGATTCTGTTTCCTCAGAATTGAACCTCACCTGATAAGTAACAGATCTTACACAAGCCATCATAATTGATATCCATCTCTCCTCGAACCCCAATCTTCTCATCATTCTCTCCAAAAAATCCACTCAACTCTATCATAAGCTTTATGCATATCTAATTTTACAGCACATGAACCCGTCGTTCCACCTCGCTTATTCTTTTTCGATAAAGGGATTTTATTACTTAAAAGGTTTAAGTATTACACCCGGCCTCTGCATAGCTAAGATGCACACAGCCCCAAAGTCACTGGAACAAGTTCAGAACATAAAAAAGGCGAAATACATATCATAATGAGAAATTGTAAATCCGCCTATAGCAAAGGTAGGTCAATCCGGAGTCTATGTTGCCACCCATGCCGGGATAGCAACTCCCTGGCCGCAGCCTCCAGTCTCGACGCTACCTCCAAAAACAAGTCTCGGTGCTCCACTCGCTGCAGGGCCGACCAAGATCGTAGCGTCGCCGTGCACCGGTAAATAACCTGCATAATAGAAGCAACTTTATCGTTAAAAACCTTGTCATTTCTACATAGCCAGAGCGACCAAATAACGGCAATCGCACCCATCCTACAGAAGAGTTTAAACCTAGGATCGACACCATTCAACCAGTTGCCAAAAAGGTTTGCAACCGAACGTGGTGGATGTAAGGTAGAACCTATCTGGACAGCTGACCATATAGACCTAGCGAACTCGCAATGGAAGAATAAATGTGCAATGGTCTCGTCATTTTGACAGAACTCACATTTTTTGCTTCCTTGCCAATTACGCTTAGCAAGGTTATCCTTTGTAAGAATTACACCCCGACGAAGATACCACGCAAAAACTTTAGTTTTAAGCGGAATCTTCATCTTCCAAATTTTATTACTTTCTTTAGTATCGACTGGCACATCGGGAAGAATTAACGCTCTATACATCGAATCCACAGAGAATTTACCATTCTTCGTAAGATTCCATCGAAATCTATCTGGACCTTCCGACAATTGGACAGAGTCCAAACGGAGAAGCAAGTCATTCCAGGATGCCTGCCTTGTTCCAAGTAAACTTCTTCTGAACGACACATCTGGTGGGGAGGAACCCAGCACCTTCGCAAGCGTATCGCTTTTGTGACGAACAATCGAGTAAAGAGCCGGATATTGTTCCTTGAGGGTAGACGGGCCCAGCCATTTATCCTCCCAGAAACGAATTTCCGAACCATCCCTAATTGAGAAAGATCCATGTGGGAAAAAATACTTCTTAGCAGCCATTAGGCCAGCCCAGAAGTGTGAATCACCAGGTTTCCAAATGACCTGCGATACAGCTTGATCCCCCACATATTTCCTCCTAAGGAGGGTCTGCCAAACTCCATCCTCAGATAGAAGTTTGAAAAGCCATTTACCAAGTAAGGCTCTGTTCTTGACCTCAAGGTCATGAATACCGAGCCCTCCTTGGTCTTTAGGGCTGCAGACCACACTCCATTTAGCCAACCGATATTTCTTCTTCTCACAATCCCCTTGCCAAAAGAATCTAGACCGGAAATAATCCAATCTTTTTAAAATTCCTTTGGGTAATTGGAAGAATGAAATCATGTACAGTACCATGTTGGTTAGTACCGAATTTATGAGAACCAATCTTCCTCCTAGAGATAGGAGTTTGCCTTTCCAACTATTTAAACGTAATTGCAATCGTTCCTCCACCTTTTTCCATTCAGCATTTGTAAGTTTCCGAAAATGAATCGGAATACCCAAATAGTTGATAGGAAATTGACCTTGCACACAGCCAAAAAGATCCGCATACAAGGCAGCGTCCTCACGAGCATCACCAAAACAAAACAATTCACTTTTATGGAAATTAATCTTAAGACCCGAAAGTTGCTCAAAAGCAGCCAAAATTAACTTTAGGTTTCGAGCTTTTTCAAAGTCATGTTCCATAAAAAGAATCGTATCGTCAGCATATTGAAGAATTGAAAGACCACCATCAACAAGATGTGGAATCACACCTTCAATTTGGCCCTCGGATTTAGCGCGTTCGATCAAGATAGCCAACATATCAGCCACTATATTAAATAATATTGGCGATAATGGGTCACCCTGTCTTAGACCTTTTTTCGTTTGAAAGTATTTGCCAGTGTCATCATTGACTTTGATGGCAACACTCCCTCCCGAAACAAAGCTATCAATTAACGCACACCACTCCGGAGAGAAGCCTTTCATCCTGAGTGTTTGTTGAATGAAAGGCCATTTGACTTTATCGTAAGCTTTCTCGAAATCGATTTTTAGAATTACCCCATTCAATCTTTTCCTATGTAGCTCATGAACCGTCTCATGTAAGATGGCAACACCGTCAAGGATGTTGCGTCCTTGCATGAAAGCCGACTGAGACGGTCGCACTACATGATCAGCCACACTGTTAAGCCGAATCGTAGCCACTTTGGTGAAAATTTTAAAACTAACGTTAAGGAGGCAAATGGGTCTAAATTGTTGTATCCTTTCTGCCTCGTTAACCTTAGGTAATAAAATTATCTCCCCAAAATTGAGACGAAACAACTCGAGCTGCCCACAGTGCAGGCAGGCAAACAGTTGCAGTAGATCAGACTTAATAACATCCCAAAAATTCTGATAAAACTCAGCCGGGAAGCCATCAGGTCCAGGGGCAGAATTATGTTTCATTTGAAAAACCGCCAACCTCACTTCCTCCTCAGAGTAGGGTTTAGTGAGTAGGTTGTTCTCCACATCTGAAACCTGGGGAATATCCTCGGTTTGGTCCTCGTCCAGAGTGAAGTTCCCTTCATCCGGAGCACCGAACAAACCCTTATAGTAATTTGTAATGTACGACTTGAGTTGTTCTTGGCCCTCAATCGTTCCCTCATCCTGGACAAGGGAGTGAATCCGTTTTTTCCTGTGTCTGCCATTGGCAATACTATGAAAATAACGAGTATTCGAGTCCCCTTCCAGAATGAATTGTGCTTTGGAACGTTGGTACCATTTTAACTCTTCCTCGCGCAGGAGTTTTGCCACCTGAGCATTAGATTGGCTTTTGAGCTCTATCTCATGCTCAGATAGCAACCGAACTTCTGCTAATGCTTCTAGAGCATCAATGATCGAGGCAAGTCGTTCCTTCTCCTTTTTAAGTAAACCAGCAGTATGACGCGCCCAGCCAGCGAGGTGTGTGCGCAATGCACGTATCTTATTATTCCATCGCTGGATCGGCGTATCACCCATAACCGGTCTTTCCCAAATTCTTTTAACCAAATCATGAAATCCCTCGCGATGCAGCCAACCAAGCTCAAATTTGAACCGAGGCTTACACCGTGATCTAGGAGTTCCAGAGGTCAAAAGAATGGGAGCATGGTCTGACAAACCCTCAATACGTTCTAGAGCCCGTACCGATACCAGCGGGAATTTCGATTCCCAATCCGTATCCATCAGTACACGGTCTAGTTTCTCATATGTGGGTTCAGGGAGAGAATTAGCCCAAGTGAACTGTCTCCCCACCATTGTAATCTCTCGTAAGTCCAAGCTGTCAATGACTGCATTGAACAACAGAGGCCAACGGTTGTCAAACCGACCCTTACTCTTCTCAAAAGGAAAACGCAGCAAATTGAAATCCCCACCAATGATCAAGGGGTGCGGGTTATCCTTTGCCAAATTGACCATTTCGCAAAGGAAAGCAGTCTTCGCCACCTCTTGGGCTGGCCCATACACCGCAACAAGACTCCAAATGAAGTTATCAGATTTATTACGGAGATGCATTTTAATATGAAAATCACCATCCGTAACCTCCAACACTTCCATGGATTCTGTCCTGATGCCAAGTAAGATGCCCCCAGAACGACCATGAGGGGGACGCGAGTACCAGTCAAACTCTATACCGCCCGAAAGTCGGTTCAAAAGAGATTGAGCAAATTCACGTCGACCCGTCTCGGATATAGCCAAAAAATCCAAATTGTGGTCCCGAACACAATCAGCAAAGTGCAAATGTTTAGCCAAGTCGCCAAGACCTCTGCTATTTGCAAACATGCCATTCATTGGGAAACCTTGGAATATTTGGACACATTGGCTCGATGCCGGGACTTGTTGGAGACCGATTTAGATTTCCGACTGGACGCTTTTAACTCATATAATGAGCTTAGGCCATCATCATCCAAACCCCCCTCCAACACTTCACCAATCAGATGAGAATAAAGCTGACCATCTGCTGTGGCATTCGCTTCATCATCATCCAAATAGGTGGCTGTGGACACCGATCCCGCTTTAGGAATAACCGTGAGACGGTCATATTCCATATGCCTCAGGATCTTAGTCGACACATCAGGTTGAGAACTAGAACTACCAAAATTAAAACCTATACTAGAAAGATTTGACTGAATGGAATTAGAAGAAAGAGAAAGAAAGGACTTAGAATTCAAATCCGTACCGAGGTAGTCCAAGTTGCGTGCCGCCTTCCGACGCATGGCCTTCTTGAGCGAATCCTCGTCCGTCTCTGACGCCCCATCAAGCGCCACTCCAAACCTCGCACTACGGCGGATCGGAGTGACCCCATCAGCAGGGGGAGTCGTGCGTGGCGTCACAGAGAGGGCGGACAGGCGGGTCGGCGAAGGTGAAGTAGCAGCCAGCCCGCCAGTCGAAACAGCAACCGTCGGAGGAGAGGGGGACGGGGGGGCCGAAGTTGTGGTCGAGACCACCCCCATCTCCACGAACGCCGCAGCATGGTCGGCTTGGGGGGGCAGAGCCGGAGTAGACCCCCCCTCACCAACCGTCGAGACACCCAGAGCCAGGAGGGCCGTAGGAGCAGCAGCCAGAGGCGCCACCCCGGCAGCCGACCCAAGCTCGAGAATGGTCGCGCCGGAGTGCCTAGACCCCTCCACCATCCGATCCTCCGCCACGCCAACGGGAGGGATAGCTGTCGGGTCCGACGGAACTGACAGAACCACAACATCCCGCTCAGCCCCCTCCAAAGAAGAACCAACAACAGGACCACGCAACAGCCCCGGAGACACACGGCGAATCCGAGACACGATCTCACTCCCCCGAGGCGTTTGTGGGTTCGGGTTGTAAGGGGTAATCGCCACAAAAGACCTATGGGAAGGAGAATCCGAGGAGGTCACAGTCTTCCCATGAGAGGCCGAACCAGAAGATTGGTTAGCATCAACATCCATGTTAGCTGACTGTGTCCCTCTCCGGCTCGCTGAATCGAAAGACCCCTCTGGGATGTCCTCCAAAGTATCATCACCCTCAGCGTCACTATCAGCATCATCCCCCTTACGGCGCCAGAAGAAAGGAACAAACTCAGGATCAGGCCGGAAATCCGGGGCCTCACGACGGAAAATAAAAGCAAACTCCTTCCTCTTGACAACACACGCTGTACCAATGTAAGGCCCAGACTGGTCCAGCTGCTTGTCCAGCGGCGCCGAGCTGGGCATCGCAACGAGAATACGCACAAGCCCCCGGCTCCGCAGTGTGACAAGGTCCACATCCAGAGTAGTACCAATAAGAGAACCAACCGCCCAGATACCAAGAAAGTGCCGGACCGGATAGGGAACGCCCTGAACATGCACCCACACCTGCTCAAGCACCCGCATAGGAAGAACATCCTGTCTCTTCCATGCCGACACCGTGGCAGTCGCAGCAACACCAGGGACACCCATCTGCATGCCATCAATCCTCTGCAAGTCCGCAACCGAAGGTAGCCCAATGAGAAAGGCATCAGGACCATGGGGCAAAGCCTCCCACTCCCACGGCAAACTAGACGGGCACATCCTGGCTATCAAACCCTGGATAGCAGACGCAGGGACCGAAACGCCAGCAACCCTCACAAGAGCAGTGGGAGAGCTAGAGGGAACCAAGTGCGGCTTGTAAACACTATCTGGCAGCTGAGAAAAAATAGTCTCCTCCGTACCATAACCAGCAGAAAAAGCAGTGGGCTTAGGAAGCCGCAGAGTCGGGCACCTGAGCGTCGGGTGTGCCCCATTGTCACACACGAGACAATAGTGCTTAACCGGGCAGCTCTTGGTGGAGTGAGAATCAACAGCACACTTCCAACACTTGCCAGCTTTCTTCCCTTTACCGATGTTCGAACCCTTAGCATCAGCAAGAACACCTGCTTCAGTCACCGGCGGATCACCAACCAAGCCACCATCCACCGGAACCACCGTAGCGGCACCGACAGCCACCTGTCCCTGCGCATCCACGACATGCTGCACCGACTGAGGCTGGGACGTCGGAAGGCCCCCAACCGGCAACAACGGCTGCTGGTTCAGCTGAAGGTACTGAGCGTGCTGCTGGACCGGAACCGTAGACTGCTGACCGGACTTCTTCTTCTTCCGCTTCGGCCTGGGCCCATGACCAGCCGGCTGCACCAACTGAGGCTGCTGCTGCATCGGCGGATACATAGGCGGGGGCATCGGCGCCAAAGCGGGGAACTGGTACTGTCCGGGGTGCGGCAAGTACGCCGGGAAGCCCGGCTGGCGAGATGGATTCTGAAGAGGCGGCAGGAAAGGAGGCGGTCCGACCGGCGGGCGCAGCTGGCTGGCAGCCCCGGGCGCAGCACCACCGACCAAGGGCAGGAAGCCCCCGGCCTGCAGTTGGCCGGACCCCCCCGGCCGAGGCGCAGGAAGAGGGAGAGGCGCCACGGGAGCCACCGGGCGGCCCCGACCATCACCGGCAGACGAAGGGCGCGGAAGACCAGCCATGGCACGGGGAGGATCCGCAGCGACTGCCGCGAAGGATCTCACCCACAGGCGGGACGGCGAGCTTGAAGGAGGCGGCGGCGGCGAATCGGTCGTAGGCGAAAGAGCGGGGCGGAAACGAGATGCGGCGGGGAGCAGAAGCGCCTCAGAAGAAGGGCACGGCCGACGTGGACGGTGGAGATGCCTCCATAGCGATGGACGGCCCACAGTCGACCCCGACCCGACCAGATTCGAGTGGACCACCTGACATCTGCCCGAAATTTGAACTCCCTCCGCGAGCGCGATCAGCGGCCGGACCGGAGCAGCCGGGGTCGAAACGCTCGCCGACGCCGCGGCAGACGACCTCTCCGACCACTCCGACAACGCCGAGTCGAGGAAGGCTCCCAAGACCGGTGGCGGCGAGGCGCGACGGTGCGGAAGCGGCCCTCGCCACGGACCCACGCGAAGAGGCGAGCGAGCGATCACCAACCCACGACGGCAGCGACGGCGTCTCCCCGGCGGCTCCACCACCATTTTCCCGGCAATCGACGAATCCCTGCACACAGAAGACAACACCCTACCTTCGTTAGCCGCCGAGCTCCGCTCCCAGACCCGACACGACGGGGACGGGAAGCCGGCCTCCACCCAGAAATCCTGGAGGCGATCCGCGTCGGAACGCAGCGGCGACCCACCGGACTCCCCCTCATCGGCAGCGACCATCGACGAGTCCTCGACTGCGGCTAGCGCGGACCGCACCGCAACGTGCGCCGCATCGAGCCCGTCAAGGCCGGAAGGCACCGCCACGAGATCTCCAAGGCAGGAGAAACGGGAACCAGAAGGCTCCACCGACCACGCCGCCGGAGCAAGGGTGGACCGACGCCCACGACGCGAAGACCGGACCACTTCCTCAACGCCAGAGGAGGGCGAGCAGGCCCAAAACCGGCCAGCAAGCGGCGGCGCGCCCAGATCGCCAGGATCGCCCGGAACGGACATCCGGAAATCGCGCTCCTCCACCACCGCGCCTAATGTCGCAATTCTGACTGATTTGGTTTTGTAGATCATGAATGCTCTCATAAGCCACAAGAACATTATCCGTAATTAATCCACCTAGAACAAATGAACTTTGCATAGGAGAAATAATATCTGGGAGAATTACCTTTAACCTAGAAGCTAGCATCTTAGAGATAATCTTGTAGATGACATTACAAAGACTTATTGGGCGATATTGAGAATACAACGAACTTGATGTTACCCAATACCGGCATAACATGATGATGTCACATTTTGAGAGAGTTCTCCTAAAAAACCTTTCGAGATACTAGTTGTGCAGAAAGCAAATTAGTTATGATATAATTTTGGGGTTTTTTTTAATCATTTTCCTTAAAGGCATGTACTCATATCGAGAGGAAGATTTTTTGTATTTTCTATAAACTAATGACATTTTACCACATTTAAAACTTGTTTTCATAGTTTAACTACTGGAATTACAAGTGGGATGTATCCTTACAATACGGGCTCATATGTCTGGCCGAAGTCGAACCAGTAGGACACCATTTTGATGTGGCGAGCCGAACCTATGTGAGTGTAGTCGAATGCCGATGAATGCCAAATTTCTTTTCAATTTGTTTCGGTTTACCTCAAAATCATATGCTCACCTCACTGTGCTTTACAATATCGGAGACTCGCGAATTTCGTATACAAGCGGTTGCAGCTTTTGATCTAGCATCATTGGACTGTGCATCATCGGATACTCACAAATACAAAATGGAAGCGTGTGGAGCAAAGAATTGAAAAACGACAGGAAAGCAAAGTACCTGTCCCTAGGGGTGGACCCAGGTACAGTTGAGTAGGGGCAGTCCCCCCCCCCCCCCCCCCCCCTCAGTTTTCTAAATTCCATTGTAATTTGTTCATATCTGAAGGAAAAAATTCACAAAATTTTGAATTTGTACTACAAATGAATTGCCCCCACTGAAGATTTTGTCCGAGTCCACCTCTACTTGTCGCGTGGAAGATGAATAGTACGAATCATGTGTTTAACAATATGGTGTTAGACATGATGTCTTTCTTCCAGGCGCCAATACAGGTATGGGAGAGATTGGATTATTTCAGGTCTCATTTTTCATTTTTTGGCAAACGTGACTAGCCATGGAATCAAGTGTTTTATTCGCAAGTTGGATTGGATCCACAATTTGGAGGCTAAAAAGACAAATCTGAAGAAAAAAAATCAAAATCTTGAATTTGGGCGCTGTTCACCCATCCAGATCTGGATATTTCTCTTTTTTTCTTTCAGGCCAAAATACAACGAATTTGGTTTTGATATTTTGCATGGTGATAGATCTTGATATTATCTACTCCTAATATTTTTTACAGAGTTGTTTGAAACCTTAAAGTATCGATTCGACTATTTTTGAAACAACGGCCTATCTGGAGCTCGGGCTCCATATTGCCGTTCTCATTACCGCTCTTTCTCCAATAATACTGCAGCGTCAGCAGAGACGTGCATATTTTCCAACTTGGACCGGTTGAATATTGGGGTCATTCAAAGCGAGGGTCCCTTTTCTTGCTGCGTGGCGTGAACTTGAGATGTGTAGTCAGAGTCTAGGAGAAGACCGTTAACAGGATAACTTCCTTATTGGCTTTAAGCAAACAGAGTTAAATATTGCTGTGTCTGGCAAGAGGAATCACGTCGACTGAAATCTTCAGTGCTCTAAACTGAAAAAACTCTTCATACAGTGCCGTTACTGTCGCCGCATAAGCTCATCAACAAGTCAACCTAGCTAGCTAGAGTGAAGACCTGGCTTCGGAATGTACACTGCACTATGGATTGTGGCATCGGACTAAACATACTCTGTTGGCGCTCAGCAACATATTCAGGCATTCAGCAACATATTTTACCTGAAGAACTGATGTTTGTACTGATCACGGAGCATGAAAAATGCCAATGTTGTGGCACTCCTGAACGTAATATGGCAGGCACTTACTGCCCAGGAAGTGCCACAGTAGAAACACTACTGCTCGTGCTAGCGACGTACTAGCCTCTAGGTACCATTGACGTAGAAACTCAGGAAGTTGGAAGTACTTCTAGATGGAAGGAAGGAAGGAGCCGAGAAGGTGAGCTCAAAGACGTGGACTTTGACAGTGTCTTGCACGCAACACAAGGCAGAAGAGACTTTTCTTCCGGCTCCGTTGCGTCCGTGCGAGATGGGACCGTGACCCGTCTGATCGTGATATCGTTGTGGGCGATCGAGCCACCATGTGGGACCTGTGATCTTCTCCTAGTCCACGGTCAGAGTCCGGCTTGACCTTTGACTAGTCCAACACCCGTTATTGTAATCGGCAAAGCTGTGGCTTGTTGTGGAGGCTGTGTTGGGAACGGAGGCCCTTGCGGTTCAGCGGTTGCGGAAACAGGTTTGTTCATCATTCTTGTGTAAATTTCCAACCTAGTATTAATTAATTAATCTTATTCTAATGTATTGTAAGATTTGGGGGATTTTTGGTCTCACGAGCTGAGAGAAGAATCAGGTACTAGGAAGAACATGTGGGAAATTTCTGGATGGGTCTCGCCCCCTCCGTCTCTGCCTTGCTTATTTTATATTTGTACATCTTACATTGTAGTCCCTATAGAACTGCATATTCTCATATCACTACACACACCAACACTCCCCCTCAAGATGGGGCAAATACATCATAAAGTCCCATCTTGTCACAAAAAATAGAAAACGTTTTCTCAGGCAATCCCTTTGTAAGAACATCAGCGACTTGGCTAGATGAACTCACATATGGAATGCATATTATCCCATTGTCTAGCTTCTCTTTGATGAAATGACGATCTATCTCCACATGTTTGGTTCGATCATGTTGTACCGGATTATTCGCAATATCAATAGCCGCCTTGTTATCACAATACAACATTAATGGCGTACCTTGGAACAGCCCGAGCTCAGCGAGGAGAATCCTCAACCACAACACCTCACACACACCATGTGCCATAGATCGAAACTCAGCCTCCGCGGTGGATCTAGCCACAACGGTTTGTTTCTTGCTGCGCCAAGAGACTAAATTTCCACCAACAAATGTGCAATATCCAGATGTTGATCGCCGGTCGTCTAGTGAGCCAGCCCAATCAGCATCAGTGTAGCACTCAACTTGAAGGCTTCCTTGCCGAGTGTATAACAACCCTTTCCCCGGGCACCCTTTTAAGTAGCGCAAGATCCGGGTCACTGCATCCATATGAGATGAACGTGGATCATGCATGAACTGACTGACTGCACTTACGGCAAATGCAATATCTGGTCGAGTATGTGAAAGATATATGAGCTTCCCAACCATCTTCTGGTAGCGCTCTCGGTCTACATGCCTTCCCGTGCTAGCCATCAAACGATGATTTTGCTCAATTGGAGTGCTAGCAGGACGACAACCAAGCATACCAGCTTCACGAAGTAAATCAAGAACATACTTCCTTTGAGAGAGGAACATACCTTTAGGCCCTCTAGATACCTCTATCCCAAGAAAGTACCTCAAGTGTCCAAGATCTTTTACCTCAAACTCTTGCGCAAGATGGGTTTTTAAATGGGAAATTTCTTCATGATTATCTCCGGTGATCACAATGTCATCCACATACACTATGAGCATGGCAATTTTACCCATGTTTCGCTTGTAAAATAAGGTATGGTCGGCATTACTCTGATAATAACCTTTCTTGAGTATAGCTCGCCGAAATCTCTCAAACCAAGCTCGAGGTGATTGTTTGAGTCCATATAAAGAGCGACGCAGCCTAAGAATTTTTCCATTGGTTTGGTTGGTCTCAAACCCCGGTGGTATATGCATATATACTTCTTCTTGAAGATCGCCATGGAGAAAGGCATTTTTTACGTCCATCTGGTAAATGTCCCATTCAAAGTTGACTGCACAAGATAGAAGTGTTCTTACCGAGTTCATCTTAGCCACCGGAGCAAAAGTCTCCTCATAATCAATCCCATATGTTTGTGTGTATCCCTTTGCCACAAGACGAGCTTTATACCTATCCACTTTCCCTTCCAGTGTATGTTTAACTGTGAAAACCCACTTACAACCTACAGGTTTCTTACCTGGTGGTAGATCAACAAGCTCCCAGGTTTTGTTCTTTTCCAGGGCTCTCATCTCTTCAAGCATTGCTTCCTTCCACTTCGGATCCTCTTTAGCTTCTTTCCAGTCAGTAGGTACACGTACAGAATCAAGAGAGACAATAAAACTTTGGAAGGACGGGCTACAATATTTGTAAGAAAGGTGTGCATTGTTGTTTTTATATCCGACATAGTCTCTAAGGCGTGGCGGGATAATTGAGGTTCTAGTTGTTTTTCTAAGAGCAATTGGCAAGTCAGTTTGAGAATCTGGAGTAGGGA
The DNA here is from genome assembly GCA_012064385.1 of Puccinellia tenuiflora. Taxonomy (NCBI): domain Eukaryota; kingdom Viridiplantae; phylum Streptophyta; class Magnoliopsida; order Poales; family Poaceae; genus Puccinellia; species Puccinellia tenuiflora. Next base: position 246,689 of record QRDG01001185.1, read on the forward strand.
GTTGATTATCACCTGGACTTGTAGTGCTACCAGGAGCAACTGGACTAGGAGTGTGTAAATTGGCACCTGGGTCCTCATGCAGCTCTACACCATGTGAAGGAGTTGATGAATTCCCAGTAGCATCTTGCATGTCTCCACCACAAGGATTACTGTTATCACCACCACTGCCATCATTTATTTCCTCCCCCTCACTAGAATATTCCTCCCCCTCACCGGGATAGCCCTCACTAGGATAGTGTGAGGCCTCTGAAGTGGGAACAAGGGTTGTGCCTATAGGTGTACCTCCACTGTTACTCTCCCCCTCTTGTTGCACTTCAGGTGGGGATAGAGAAATGCCAGTGTCATTGGTTGTACAATAATAAGGTTCATGTTCGCGAAATGTCACATCCATACTCACAAAGAATCGACGCTCCGACGGGCACCAACACCTATAACCCTTTTGAGAAGGAGAGTAACCCACAAAGACACATTTAACAGCGCGAGGATCAAGTTTACCAACATTACTCCTATAGTCGTGAACAAAGCACACACAACCAAAAACTTTGGGAGAAACAACATAATCATTTGATTTAAAAAGACACTCAACCGGAGTTTTGTGTTGAAGAACACGAAGTGGCATACGGTTTATCAAATAAGTTGCAGTTTTTATCGCCTCTCCCCAAAGAAACTTAGGGACATTCATCGTAAACATAATAGAACGAGCAACCTCAAGTAAATGCCTATTTTTACGTTCTGCGACACCATTTTGTTCTGGAGTGTTAACACAAGTAGTTTGATGTTCAATGCCGTTTGATATAAGGAAATGCTCAAACTCATGGTTAACATACTCCGTACCATTATCGGAACGTAATGTTTTAATAGTAGTTCCAAACTGATTTTGGATGAGAGCACACAGATCTTGGAAAACAGAAAACACATCACTTTTATGTTTAAGCAAGTAGAGCCAAGTAAAACGACTAAAGCAGTCAATAAAGGTAACAAACCACCTATGTCCAGATATAGAGTGAACCTCACAGGGGCCCCAAACATCAGAATGGATAACTTCAAAAGGTTTGTTACTTCTAATACCCCTACTAGGATAAGTACCCCTTGTATGCTTAGCTAGTTCACACGCATCACATACAAGGAATTCCTTAGGACATGACTTAAAGAGGGAAGGATAAATATGAGATAAAGCAACAAAAGAGAGATGCCCAAGCCTGCGATGGTGTAATATTAACTCTTGACATGGAGACATGCAGGTTGCAAGAGCAATTTCATCACTTCCTTCATCAAGGTAGTAAAGTCCGTCATGCTCGGTCCCAGTCCCAAGAAGTCTCCTTGTCCCTAGCTCCTGAAAAGCACAATAAGTAGGCTCAAACCAACCACCACAATTTAGGGACTTAGTAATAGAGCTAACAGACAAAAGATTAACTGGGAAGTTAGGAACATGTAAAACAGGTGACAAGGACAATGTGTCAGTGCATCGGATGGATCCACGCCCTATGATTGATGATGTGGATCCATCAGCTACACGTACTTTGTCTTTACCAGAACATGGTTTGTAGGAAGTAAATAGGTGAGAGTCTCCTGTCATATGGTTAGTGGCTCCTGTATCAATAATCCAAGATCTGGATTGAGTTCTGGAAGTGTGAGCATGGGATTCCATACCTTGAGAAGTGACACAAAGACTGGAATCAGCTTTAGAGGAACCTTGGGAGGAGGAGCCTTCAGAGAGTTTGAGCTTCGATTTAAACACCTCAAGAGCTTGAACATCTACCACCGGCACCTCCCCTGCAGGTGAAGTGTGATTAGCTTGCTTCCACTTGCCTCCTAGAACTCCCCCTTGCTGTGATCTTCCTTTTTTCCAATCAGGTGGAAAGCCGTGCAGGTTGAAGCAATCTTCTCTCTTGTGCCCTTTTCTCTTGCAGTGGTCACAAAACCACTTGCTCTTATCAGCATGCACTCCTCTGCCAAAGCTACGGAATGACTGTGAAGACATGGCTGCACGAGCATCTACACTTTTTTGGCTGTCCCCATTTTCACCGGTGAGCCGTGTCTCCTCTTCCATCACACTTGAGACAATATCGTCTAGTGTAGGCCATGCTGGACTGGAAAATATTAACCGCCGGCGAAGATCAAATTTTTCATCCAATCCATCTAAGAAAAATTTGCTGACAATAGGCTCGAACCATTTGTGATGAATAGCCAAGTCCTGCTTATCAAGAGGTTCAAATGGGTGGTAGTAGTGCAAGTCTCGGTACAACCTCTTCATCTCACCAGCATATTCTGTTACAGATCTTGAGCCTTGTTTCAGTTTACTCAGCTCGTGCATAATACGAGTAGCTTGCATCTTATTTGACTTTCCTGCAAATTGTGTCTCCAATGATGACCACACTTCTGTCACCGATGTCATTGTCTCAACTTGTTCACGGACAGATGGCTCCATACTACCCAACAACCATACAAGTACTTTGTCATTGACAGCCTCTTTCTTTCACCTCTTCCTCACCAGCAACAAGAAGGCCATCATGCCCATGGGAACTTAAAATTAGTCGCGCATGACGAGCCCAACTAATGTAGTTTCCTGGCCCCGACAACTTAATCGGGTTAGGCTCAAGAGTATGCTTGAAGGCTTCAGGATTTGGTTGTAACTGTTGCTGTTGCTCAATCATTTTACTAAGCATTTCACATAGCCTGTCAACACTGGAGTCTCCCATTTTGTCTCTATTTTTTTATCTCCCGTACAAAATCAAGTCACAGCAAACTCACAGGTTTTACCAAAGATTCAATTTCCAGACACACACTTGTACTGACAGCAAGCAGACTGAATTGCACTAAGCAGAGACTAAGTGTACTAGTAGTCTAGTACTGCACACAGCACACCTGTGCCAAATCGCAAGGAACAAGCACCAGCAGATGATGTACTAGATACACATACCATTATAGATCAGGCAGCCTTGCAAACAATCGAACATTCAGCTAGCCGGCCGGCCGACTCCTTGGACATGAACAGCTCCACGCCTCCACAGCGATGCAGCAGCAAGAACCAATTTCTCAGTAGCAGAGCACGCGCAGCTGCACAGATCGGCAACGCGACAGACAGCAGCGGACACAAATCCGACGGTCGCGTGTAGCAGCCCGGCAGACGACGCAATCAAAGGTTGCCAAAGATGGAGCTCCCGCCTGCACACAGTTGGGCAGCGGCGACTCCACTCCACCACTCGCGGCTGACGGCGTCACAGCACCGTACTCAATCAAATCCTGATAGTTCACGCAGGATCGACCCGCTCTGATACCATATTGTAAGATTTGGGGGATTTTTGGTCTCACGAGCTGAGAGAAGAATAAGGTACTAGGAAGAACATGTGGGGAAATTTCTGGATGGGTCTCAACCCCTCCGTCTCTGCCTTGCTTATTTTATATTTGTACATCTTACATTGTAGTCCCTATAGAACTGCATATTCTCATATCACTACACACACCAACATAATGAGACGAAACAATCCCGTCAAGGGTGATCCGTAGGCTGGGAAAGAAGGCGTTCGTCAGGACCCCGACAAGAGAAGGGTTCAAAAGGCTAAAATATATACTCCTTCCTTACAAACTAATTAATACTAGCTAAATGCCCATGCGTTGTCATGGGATAAACAAAAAAGTTAGAAATATTGATCAATTATTTCAATAATTACACAATGTTTTTAGTAAATGTCTCAACAATGAAAATGCTATTATCGTTTACTGGTGCATCAATAACTTCCCATGCGACACATAATTAAATTAGATCCCATGCCGAGGGTTCTCACGTTTTTAGACATGATAACAACTAATCAGTAAACTTTATGTATCAGAGTTATATATGGCGTTATACCGTTATGACCCAAAACATGATCTTTATGGTATGACCCAAGACATGATAACAACTCTTCAAATATGATCTATATGGTATGACCCAAAAACAACAATGTGCAAAAATCTGTTGACAGAATAAAGTAAACCGTTAATTGCTATAGAAATTTCACATTTCATGATATTTCAATTTTGAAGTGAGAGCAGTAGGACGTCTACATGCATACCAAGTAGTGAAGAGAAAACAGATGTCAATGCTCAATAAAAGTACCAAACCGAGTACTCACGGACTTTAACTCAGCATATAAGAAATGACCATGCTTCTTTGGATAACTGAGTTTCTGAAGTCTTCCCTGAGCAAATGCAACTGTATTGTACCGAGACTATTCTCAAGTTGAGAGCATCTTGAAAATGAGCTAGATGATGAAAAAAGATTGGTACACAAACAAATTCAGAACTTGCAATATACAAATTATACCAATTATTAGTGCACAAATTTCACACACAAATATATCAGTAAGCACAAATTTCACAAACAAATTCTAGACAGTAGAATCATTTAGCATCTAGGAGCAAACACATCCGCTCCATCTAATTAGCAGCAAACACATCTAGCACTGTACGCATGTAGCCAAAAAATTGGCAGCCGTAGCAGTATCGCAGCTACTCGCATGAGACCAGGAGCATGAAATGAATTCTACTCGCTGGCCACGGAGACGCAGGTCCAGCTCCACGCCCATGGCTCCTCCAGAAGAGCTTCTTACGGGCGAGCATGCATGGTGCACACCACGCCACCACCTGCCGAGATGGCTCGGCTCGAGAACTGTAGCTTGGATTAGAATGTGATGCACACCACCAAAGTCTAGCCAGCAAGCCGCGGCGTGCGAGGAAACCTCTATCGATGGTGCGTCCTACAGCCCCAAGTCCGACCACCACATCATCCAGAGAGGCCAGCTAATGCTGGAGGAGATGTCGAAAGCCACGCCGGACCAGCCGCAGGAACTCCAGCATGGTGAGCAAGGGATTGCCATGGCGGACCAGCCACAGAGCAGATCGATTCGATTTTTTTCTTGAGGACGATACCACCCGTGGGGGAAGAACCAGATCCTGGTGTGGAACCACAAATCCGAGGCTGGCCAACTCAAATCGGTGCCCTCCCTGCCACATCGGATAGGAGCTTCGAAAAATCTGGACCTGGCCACCTCAAATTGTCATCCTCATGTACCTACACGTTGCAGAAACGCATAATCAATAAGAGATCCAAATAACACCAACAAGATCCAATAGGTCACGAACCGCTTCATCTCCAGCCAGGAGCTAGCCGCCAGGAGCCCAGACGATTGGATCTGGCGTCTCCCGTCGGTGCCGCCGCAGGTCTGCATCGCCTCTGTGGCCTTCGGGCCATGGAGGCGTGGTGGATCTCGGCCCTCGTCGGCGGGAGGGCTCCGTTTTTCTGGTTTAGTGTTCAGGTTTGTCGGTGCGGCGTTTTGTTGGTGGTGGCGACGCTTCTTGCAATAATGTCTCCCGGCTTCAGCCACATCTCGGTGGCAACGTCGAGAAGCTTGTGGGAGTGGTGTGGTTCTCGAGGATTTTTGTTGGCGGTGGCGGTCTCCGGATCGTCATGGAGCTTCATCGGCGGTTCATCCTTCTTCTTCACCTCTACGACGGATGTGGTCTTCTTGACCCGTTCGGCGACTTCCCGTCCGCAATCAACAACGTCAGGCCAGCTCTGGGAGGAGCGGCAGCGGCGGCGCGCCGTCGACACGGTCTGGAGGTTGAAGACGAAGGGCATCTCAAGGATCTCGTTGTAATTTTCGTTTTTGTTGAGGTGTTTTGTACTGCTCGCTGTTTCTTTTAATGTCATGGTCCTTTTCGCAAAAAAAAATGTCGCCCTCCTGGCCACATCGAACAAGAGCTATAAGAACCCGGGCCTCCCTCCCACTCACTGCCGGCCACCGTGGCATCGGGCGATGTGGGGAGATAGGGCACGCGGCCGCCGCCGGCCTCCTTCGCCCGCCTCCATCCCCACGCCCTCCGCCTGCCTGGAATCCGGTCTGATTCGTTCTTTTTTTTCTCAGCGCCACCGCGAGCGAGGGACGGGGTGGGGAGAAAGAGAGGACTGCAAAGCAAACTGGTACAACTTGGCGGTGGCAAAGCCTGTAATATTTTCTAATTTTGGCTAGCTATGTAAGGGTAGAATCAGAAATCTAAAATGATGAGCCAGACCATCACCACCGGTTCCAATTTAATACTCCCTCCGTATCAAAATGTAAGATGGTTTAGCATTTTTCCTTTCATCCGTATCTATATATGTTTTAGTGCAAGACTCATGTGAACCTTACACTAAAACATGTCTAGATACGGATGGAAAAAGAAATGCTAAAACATCTTACATTTTGATACGGAAGGAGTAGTAAATATTTGTTTCTAAAAAACCATAAATGTATTTTTGGGCAACAAGGCACAACTTTAAATATGATTTTTACTTGTAATATGTCTAAATAGTTGTATAAGTACATAAATAAAATTGTATTCCATGAGGGAAAATATAACTATGTCATTTATAGAATCTCAATCCACAAATTTCGGTATAGTTAATGGTCAAAGACGTGAATTAAAAGTGATAAAAAATGATATGTGTCTTACAATTTAGGATGAAGAGAGTATCTAACATGATAAAATGGTTAATTTACAGAAACAAATACACATGCATTTTGTGACGTAATAACAAACCAATGTGACTAGTAACAACAAGCCTAGTTAGCATGCTATTCTCCTTTTGTGAAAGTACTAGGGTTTATAAGGAACTTTACCTAGGGGGTGATGTTTTGATGCTCCTGGTTTGTAAGTTGCATTTCAAACGCGTTTGAGATGTCAAAGAAACCGGACAAAAAAAACCTCTCACCTACATCTCGACGATCTATCTACTTACGAAGTCTTTTCACAGAAAACCGACATTTTTTGTGTCGTGTGTAAAAAAGACAAATCTTGGTGCTACAAAAGCCTGTTAACCAGACATTGTTTTGTCTTTTTTGCACATGTCACAAAATATATCGGTTTTACGTGAAACTTGACGTGTGCACATAGAATGGTGACATGTTCATGCAAAAAATTATTCGGAATTTTTTGAAACTTCAAAATGCTTTTTCCGAGTGGCAGGAGCATATGCTCCCATGTTTCAAAACGAATTTCCGCTTTACCTAACTAAATTTCCATGTTAAATTCCGTGCAACACATTTTTTTCTTCACAAAATTTCAGGAGACATGTGTACACCAAATGATAATAAACACATTGTAAAAGAGTATATCAAATAATAAAATTTACGTATGAATATACTGGAATCTAACCTCTTTTATTTTCATTAGTGATTACTCTAATCAATGTTGCTTCCGTACCAAGTATAATTGAGATACAGTTTGTTAAATTTTGACTGGTTAGATAATTGTAACATGAAAAAGTAATAGCATTGCTTCAGTCTATACTCTACAAGTTTTTATAAATATGGTTACTTTATCATGCACTAGAGTTTGCAATCGAGATATTTGTTATATATCGCACTCTTTATAGATCTTTACTATTAGATGTTTACCATAAATATGTATAAATTATGTAGATTATAGGTTGTAGAAAAACATAGTTCTAAAATAGTTTTTTTATTCAAAAAATAGATGAATATTTTTTCATTAATATTCAATACAAAAAATATCAACTAATATTAATTAATACTATCACTTATGTGGTTAAATTATGCGAATGCGTGTAAATTATATTTGTAGTACTGTATGATGTTAAAAATAAGAACAAGACAGGTATAAAAGTTTAGTCCAAATTGTATCAAGCCTAATTTTTCATTGAATATGACCCTGCATCTGGTGGTCACTCACAAGGATCTTATCAAATGCATATTGGAATAATTTATTTAGTTACATCTTTATTTTCTTATTATAGAAAAATACATTACTAATCTAATTGTAATGTAATAATTAAACTAGTTAAACTTTTTTGAACATTGATAGTTTATTTATTGGTGAAGAGTTGATTCTTCTCTTCACACTTCAAAATTGATGATTTTGAGCCATCCGTTGAGAATGGAAATTTAATAATAAATAAGTCTTAAGCAAACCGGTAGAGCGACGACGCGATTGCGACATGGACCCAGAACATGAGGAATTTTATCGTGGGATCAAAGAATCTCATCGTGGAGATCAAGGAGAAGGGCGTCGAGGCGATGTCAGGATCCGGTAAAACTTCATCTACATTACCCAGTCCTTATCCAAACTTTCCAATCCATATCCAAAGCATGTCTGCATGAAAAAAATCATTCCGCCCGGCGCACATCCGGCCCTATGAGGATGAAGTGACCAACACATGCTTTTATGTAAGGCGACTTTCTACAATAGGAAATTTTAAAATGAATTATATCTTAAACCGTTAATACAATTGACGACCCGTCTTCGCCGTTGGTTTTGTCTAGGTGAGAACCTAAAAAAATCACATCTATGTTTTGACAAAAATTTCGTCACCAGCTGTTAGGTTATAATAGATCTAAATGTTCAGACAACGGATATTCATATTCGATCCACTATAAACACATAAAATATGAAATTGCCATCATTCAATGCTTATGATGGTGAGGAGTGAATTAATTTTAAAAAAACTTGGTAACCATTTTATTTTAACTTGGTAATCAATTTGACAATAACTTGGTGTCCAAATACCAATGATCTCGAAACTATGGTCGAAAAAAGTTGTCAAGACATATCAACATCGAATCTATTTTCGAAAATCTCGTCACAAAAAAACCAACCGTGAAAACATATATTAATTTTGACCTAAGGTTTGAGAGATATAAATTTTAAAATTTTAAACCTAAATTAAATTTTCATAGCTTAAGGCATGCAAAGCTCGGTTAACATATTCAGGGTTGTGCCAGGGAAGAATAATATGGGGGACGTTCCCTTATTATCACGATCCAACATTAATAGTCTATACAGTGAAAACTAAAAGTAATTAAAATTACAAGTAGATCCTTAGACCATCTAGCAACGAATATAAGTGCTAGAGTGAGTCGAAGGTGCGTTGCCGTCCGCATCCGTTGGTCGCCGGATCTAGCAAAAACTTGTTGTAATAGAGTTTGTGTAGTATACACACGGGAAATCTTCGTGATAAGTTACCAAAGGACTAGCACAACATAGTCAAAACCATCACCAACGATGAGAAACGTGAAGACATAGCCAAACATGTAACCACACCAACGAACACGAAAACTGTCCAAATTACACGAGATCTGTTGGACACATAACTCCATGCGCCCTCCGCCAGTGCTAAACGCACCATCGAAGCAAGGATAAGTTGGTAGAATCTTATTCTAACCTCATGATAGTTGTGGTCAGAGACGGGGGTATACAACCCAAACAGAGAGAGAGAGGATATCCAAAGATGATATTGGTTTTTACATTCCCGTCCTCAGTGACACCGTCATACAGTTCCGCCACCGGCTGCCCATGGAGCCTTGGAGGTGTGGCGAACCATGGCCCCTACTTGGTGGAAGGGCTTTAGTATTTAGTTTGCAATGGTTTTATTGCCTTTTGGAGGGGGGGGGGGATGGTGAGGTAACAGCGACATCCTTTTCTTAAAATAATGTCATGTCGTCCTATGCACGCTTCGGTGGTGCATCTACCGCTATCGGTTGGCGTGTGGAGTTGCATGTCTGAGGAAACTCCTGTGATATGATCGGATTTCGTGTTCGTTAGTGTGGTTGCAGGTCTGAGCTAGACTTTAGTGTTATCATCAATGCCAATGGTTTCTGCTCTGTTGCGGTATTCTTTTGGGCTTAACATGATGACTTTTGGTTTGTCTTGTAAAACAAGCTATACAACGACAAAGTTTGACATGCTTCTTTGATGGAGAGACGAGAAAATCGATGCATCTTCGGCTCACTCTAGCAGGGCTGGTGGAATTCTTGTACGGTTGCTGATGATTATAAATATATGGGTAACCTTTTCGTAAAGAACAAAAAAGAGGGTATGAAGGTAATGCAGTCTAGCAGAATATGGCCAATAAATCTCAACATCACCTGGTACTACTTTTTTTCTTTCGAAATGGGAAACGAAGCCCCGACCTCTGCATCATTGCAAAGTTCAGAAATATACAAAGGAAACAGACCCGAGGCCGCATGCCTCGCGATAGAACCTCCTTCAGACTACCCCTAGCACTATGGTAAAATACAAAAACAAATAGAAAATACACAACTTTTAGGCAAAGCCATAAAGCTGAGAAAGTCGCATGTGCGTCGCTGATGACGAGCCCACTACCTGAGATCTTCATCTCCGAAGAAGATCTTGATCCACCACCTTCAGTAAGGGTACGACGCAAGTGCGCATCAACTATTCCAAAAATATTTCCGTCAAAGTGTGTACCCTCAATGTTGAAGCATCTACCATCATCACCTGTCCGACCAACGACACATCGTTGACCAGATGCCACTGGTGGAGAAACTGGAGTCGACGACGTCCCATACCGCCCCGCCTCCAGCCACTGTCGCACCACCTTCGATCGCGCAGCAACATGCAAGACTTGACAGTTGACACTGTGCGTAGCACCTGTCAGGATCAGATATAGGCATGAATTGAAAACTCCTCCGAACTCGTCGTGCGTAGCACCTGCTGTGTGGAGTCGAACCTGATCGCTTGGTACTCCTAACTGCCCTTCCATCATCGATCAACCTCTATAAGGTTGCCTCGAAAGAAAATCAACCTCGTAAACAGGATCATCGGCTCTGCAGCTGGACTTTCGTCATGGCATCACCCCGTCGAAATGCAAGTCTGAAAAACTCAAGTTGTGATCTTATCGAGTACGGAGTAGATGTGACACCTTACACGAGAGAGACACGCGTACGTGTCGCCGTCAATGCTACCAAACCGTTTCTCTGTTTAACTTTGATGACTTGCACGCCAAATTATCCCGTTCATCCTCCGTAGTCAAGATCCGAAGAAAATCACGTGCTCCACCGATGAATACTATTTTATCTCGTGGCATGCCCGTGAAAATCCGGAATTTACTCGGCGTGACGACGTGACGCCGGCCGGTGTAAAAGTTACGCCGATGAATGTTAATCTAATCTTCTCACTCGTATCAGCGTGAAACACTGAGCTCAAAGGAGAGATGATGTAATTTTTGTATCGTCAAATTCTCGGTGGTGGTAGCAAATCCTACTCTTGGCACCAATTTTCTTATCGTCATGTGCGCGAAAGCGCAAGTAGCGGACAGACGGTCCAGGAGCGATGCACCGCATGACTTCTACGCTATTTCTTCCTCCCGAGGGCCACTTGCATTCAATACGGATCCACTGTTTTTTGTCAGCGTTCATCGGTGCCATTTTTTTCCATGTTTTTTCTTCGCTGCGAGGAAACATCTTTTCGATCTAATCGGCATACGAGAAGGGGCGTCATCTTGACAAGACAACTTAGCAAAGTGTAATTGGTATGGTTGTAAAAAAAGTATTTTTTGTCACCGTGACGAAACAAATAGGCATTTGTTATTACAGTGTAAATTTGTTCGGACACCACGGTTATTCTTTAAGTGGCATCTAATATTTATCAACCACGTTCAGTTTCAAATGTGTTTCATAAATGGTTACAAGGAATTTCGTCTAATTACAAAAAATATATCCTCTTGTGAGGGCGGCGACCTTATGTTGGTATATTTTTTTTTAAAAGCCGCTATTTGTGCTATTTTTTGAGACAATTATTATCCATGTTTCCGTTTATTTTGTGCCATGCTTCCCTTTATTTTCTATATTTATTTTTACTTGTGTAAATGCTAATGACCTTATTAAGAATATTTTAATGTGTGCAAAATAATATATACATATTCAAATATACAAAATACTATTTATCATACACGTACAGAAATTTATTTTGTCCAAACTCAACAAAACATCCAATTCCATGTTTTGGACATCCAAACAGGAATTGGAATTGGGTGCTACCCTTTGATTCCAACTGCAAATTCCATACACAACCAAACACCAGAATTGGAATTGCAGCCAATTCCCTTTCCATCTTGGATTTGGAATTCCCAGTCCAATTCAATTCCGAGACTCAATTCCTACATCCAAACACAGCCTGATAGAAGGAACGAGTTATAAGAAACTCAACCGTACAAAACGAACGGAAAGAAAAGCAAAACGCGGACTAATTAAGCCGAGACGTACACACACGCGGAGCCTATGCAACTACTCGCGGCATCAGAGGTGCTGGCATCCCAACCACGGCGGATGGAGGGTGGCTGATGTATCTGAAAATGCGCACGTTAGGTTCGCGCTAAATCTCCCAGATCGTGAGCAGCGCAAGCGACTTGGCCGTCTTGACACCCCCGTTGGGCATGGCCGACAGCGAGGCCAGCCACACTGGCAACGATGACAAGGACGAGGCAGGCCAGGATGCTGGGCGGAGCAAGGTGATGCCGAAATGGACGGCAAACTTGTCCCAAGGCCATCGCGACCAAGGGCATTCCACCAAAAGATGATCCACCGTCTCCAGGTTCCGCATACACAACGGACAGAAATACAAGTTAGGCCACCGCCACGCCATGAGCCGATCAGCTGTGAGAACACGGCCGTGCCATGTTGGTCTCTATGGCTCTGCAGAAATGATATTGTTTTTGATAAACAGAAAATCCATCTCCGTTGCAGGTTATCTAATCGTGCACATATTGGCTAACGCGCTTGGAGCCATTTGCAGGGAGCTGAACATAAGAAACTCTTCATGTTGACATGTGATCAAGTGCAGCGATCAGCTAAAAAGGTTTTCACCCACCACGGATGGCGGCGTAATCTACGTCGCCTTATTAGTCAATTTATTCGAGCTGAATGCGTTGTTTGTGAGAGCAAAAGGTTGCTAAACTATGTTAAGACCTTTTAATTAATTTTGTTTACTGGGGAATAATCTAGTAGCTTCGTCAGCAAAGGGCCTAAGTGTTTCCAGATGAATCACGGTTCACACGACAAGACGCGATTCTCCAGAGCTTTACCGGATCGAAAGATATATGAACACCAGTTGAGTTCATCCGGATAATACATAGTCCGAGAATATGCCGAAAGCAAGCACGCAGCGGTTGGGGGAACGGGGGTCATCTAGAAGGCATCATCATTTAGTATATCCGAAACCGTAATGTTCATATCGAGACCCACGTCGCCGGCACAGGATCGCCCCACCGCGGCGGAACGAGACGAGCCGGGCGGGCCACGCAACGCAAGCCCGCGGGCCGACGACCTCATCACTGACGTCACCCCCACCTGCACGGCGCAACCCAACAAAAAAGTCGATAGCCCTAAAAATACTCCTCCCTCCCACTTTGTTCTGCTGCCATAAAAATACTTTTCCTTGCCACTTAGAAAACGAACTAGGGTCACCTATCTGGCCCTCTGCTGCCTCGCCCGGATTATTTTACCCATTCCGTCACGTGGATCCATCCAATCCATCACAACGGAGGAAAGTTCAACGAACCGCGACCCCGAGCAGAGCACGTCTCCCACTATATAACCCGCCATCCCGACCCGTTCCCACCATTCCACTCGCCACCTTCCTTTCGGTTCACTCACACACACTGATCAGCTACAGAGCGAGCGAGCAAGCAGAGCAGAGGAGCGCCGATCATGTTGCTCAACCCGGCGTCGACGGAGGCGCTCGTGCTGGACACCATCAGGCAGCACCTCATGGAGGACACGCGCGCCACTGGGGCCGCGGAGGGGAGGCCGAGGCCGGCCGCGTACCGCCGGACCACCAGCTTCGGGAGCCTGGTGGCGGACCAGTGGAGCGAGTCCCTCCCGTTCCGCGCCGACGACGCCGACGACATGGTCGTCTACGGCGCGCTCCGCGACGCCTTCTCCTGCGGCTGGATGCCCGACGGCTCCTTCGCCGCCGTCAAGCCCGAGCCCCTGCCCATGCCTGCTTCCTCCCCGGACTCCTCCTCCTCCTACGACGCCGGCTGCTTCGGGTTCTTCCTGGAGCCCGAGCTCCTGGACCACCACCAGTACCCCGCGACGCCCACCGCGGAGCCCAGGAGGGAGGAGGAGGCCGCGGCCGCGGCGGTGGCGCGCGGCAAGCACTACCGAGGCGTGAGGCAGCGTCCCTGGGGCAAGTTCGCGGCGGAGATCCGGGACCCGGCCAAGAACGGCGCGCGCGTCTGGCTCGGCACCTACGACACCGCCGAGGACGCCGCCGCCGCCTACGACCGCGCCGCCTACCGCATGCGCGGCTCCCGCGCGCTCCTCAACTTCCCGCTCCGCATCGGCTCCGAGATCGCCGCCGCCCACGCCGCGGCCGCGGCAGCAGGCGACAACAAGCGGCCGTCGCCTGTCGAGCCGGCGACCTCGGACTCGTCCTCCTCGCACGCTTCCTCCTCCTCCTCGTCCGGGTCCTCTCCGAAGAGGAGGAAGAGAGGCGAGGCCGCGGCCGCGTCCATGGCCATGGCCCTGGTGCCGCCGCCCAACCAGCTGAGCCGCCCCGCCCAGGCCTGGTTCCCCGCCGCGCCGGTCGAGCAGGTGCGCGTGCAGCAGCTGGTCAGCTAGGAATCCCAGAGCCACGAGACAATGTGGAAGAATGGATTTAGCGGCAAGTGCACTGCACGGCCGTGACAGCAGCCTGCATACCTTGCACAGTTGCGCAAGTGCAAGATGATGATGGCAATGGAATGTGACGGCGAGCAAAGCAAACCCAGCGAGCGACGGCGCCATTGGATATCTGGATTGGATCGATAAGCTCGGAGCAACTGGGTGCTGCAATTTGGTCCTTGGCCGAGGTGCAACTCGCCCAAGTGGATCGAAAGAGAACTGTGTGTGTGCTATCGGATTGTCGTGGTTCGTTTTGGGTCGTATTGTATGGTTGGTTACCCGCATCACTTTCAGGGTGTGTGTGCTGAGCAGTATCCACACCCTTGTGTTCGAGCGTGATGGTAGTGGAACTGTACAAACATACTGTGTATGTATGGTGAAGGAGAGCTGGAGAAGAATCCCATTTAGCTTTTGTTATTTGAAATTCAGTTCAAGCAAATGAATCACTGCATTTTTGTGTGCAAACGAGGCACTTCCTACTGCAAATACTACCATACACTGGTACTCACCTGTCAAATTGTGTAGCCGGTTCGTTTTTTGCAAAGAAAAACCATTTAAGCGGCTAGCTAACCTAAACATAAATCAAACAAACAAACAATGCCGAATCATGACATGATCATCGAGAACCGCCAAAAACACCCAGCATTAAACAAACACGAGGATTCCCAGGTGGAGCGGCGAAATCAACCAATCAATCTCCCTCATTCGAGGGGAAAAGCCATGGTGGGGTTCCAGGATTGGAGCAAGTGGGCAAAGGCGAGGCGCGAAGTTGTGTCGCCAGCTCGCTATCTGCTTTCGCAAAATACGCTGGAAACCATCAAAAGAGGTAAAAAGCAATCCTCGTCGAACTTGAACTAACTACAACTCTAGTATAAAATCTTAAGCTCGTGCTTATCCAATTACTAACTGTGATGGCAACGGCACATTTGCAGATTCCAGAAAAATATCCAGTACATAGTGTGTGCTGATGGCAGACGCTACAAATATAAAGATTCTGCTGTGCTGATGGCACATTCTCGCGTGAGATATCCAGTTGCTCCCTGTGCTGATTGAGCTGCTAATTAAGTAAGATCCAGTGGAGGGATTAGTATGATGCTTAACAGCTGGATTTGGGAAGGGACTAGTACGCTGGACAGTTGGGTCGATGACTGAAGAATGTCGATCTGGGTGGAAAAGGAACTGCTAATTGAGTACTTTCCTGCTTGCTAACCAATCTGCGTAGAGCCTGATTGATGAATCCAGCTAACGCAGGAAAGCACGTACCAATATCATGCACTTATATGAATATCTCGTCACCAATTAGGCATGGTGTGCTGTGCAGCCAGTTCAAAACACTAGTGGAGAACGTGCCTATAGTCCCGGGTCTGAACTGGCTTTAGTCCCGGATTTCCATTCGGGACTAGCTAATCGGGACTAAAGGCCCTTCATGTACTGTGCCCAGAGCTGGAGGACTTTTTGTCCCGGGTTATAACACGACTTGGGACTAAGTTTTTTGTGTTTTTTTTTTTCCGTTTTGTATTTTCCATTTCATTTCTTTTTCAATTTGTGTTTTATTTTAATTTCAAACATGTTTCCGTACACATATTCTATACTACTACATACACACAGGACAGACGTTGATGCATATATATAATATTCGATCTCTTGCGAGCATACATATATACAATTTAATATATACAACTATTTAATTACATGGAGATCACTAAATTAGTTCATCGTCCTCCACATGATGTTCTCCCTTGCTACGAATGACCTCCTTCAACAGAAATCACGCCAATTTCTCTTAAATTCCTCGTATGCGCTCGTCTGGTAGGAGCTTCTCCCGTATATTCATGATCTTTAAAAGGAGATAAATATGGATATATATAAGTTGAATGAAACTGAACACAATTGATGGTAATAAAATAAAACTATGAATATTGTTTACGTACTTGAAATAAGTTTGTATCAGCTTTCCGCTCACTGGTCAACGACCGAATGTACTCGCAAACGTAGAATCCACATAAATGAGTCCCCCGTGGCTGCTCCAAACCCTTCACCGTTTTATAAGTTAGCACATCGTCGAATGGACCTTTTACTTTCTTTTTGAACCGTGTCCAACACCTGCTCGGCAAAGAAAATGAACAAAGGAGTTATTAATTACGTGATATCAGGAAATGAACGAAAGAGGCCGATATAACGGATAATGATTGAAATTACTTCTGGAGCATTGCTTTCATGTCGCTTCACTGCTCTTTGTCCCTATTTAATGAGTCCATGACTTCAACTCGGGACTTGTCAGGTTCAATGCTTAGCAAAATCCAGTGAAAACTGCGGACGTTTACATTTACATAACTCATCAATTACACTTAACATCGAGTAAGCAAAAAAGAATGTGTACAAGACAGAAACACTCACTTCAAGTTGTAATGAAATAGTATTTCCTTATAGAAATTATTCTCACTAAAAAGGTGTACAGATCATGCTCCACGTCTTTGGGGTGCTTGTGTAACGTATGTTCACGATATGAGTCAATGAACCCAACGTCATAGATATTATTTCTTTTGCATTCGAGCATCTTCATTCTACATAATAGCGTATAAAAGAATATAGCTAGTCAGGATAATATATTACAGACAATGAACGAGCTGAGCTACAGATTTAATTACAGAAATAAATCACTTACAGACAATAGCAACCGAGGATAGATTTGTCGAGGGTGTGCTGATTGTATAACTGAAACAATCCGTTCATTTGAATATATATCAAGTAAGCTTTGAAGTGATGCTCCTTTCTAACGTCCGCCGAAAACCATTCTTTCGAGTACTTTTTTGTTACCGTCATGTACCAATTGTGCAGCATTCGCATATTTGTTGATAGTTGTGTTTCCTCCATAGGACTGACCAGAGGCTGCCCTTTGACATATTGCCGTGCCATCTCACATATTGGCGCTTCTTCATAGCCTGACAGTTGACCAAGAGACATACCCAATGCGTCAGCATTTTCTTTGGCCTACGTTACAGTTATACCCATTTCTCTAGCAGCACTTATGGCTCTGGGTCCAATAATTGGAAGTCCTTATCCATAACGGCTCTGAATTCCTTGTCGATATCGGAACGCACTATGAGCGGGGGGACCGATTGATGTTTCTGTTCTCCGAGCTGGGGAATTTGTTTCCCGCTTTTTACACTTGTTTTTTTCTTCTCAGACTTCAATCTTATTTGCTTAATAAGTTCGCGGTCATAGTCTGATCTCAGATTCATCTTATAGTTGGTTGGTTGCTCAAGAAATTTCTTAGCCCACTTTTTAGTTTTTTCATCAAATATCTGCTTTGGCTCGGGCATTTTCGGTGCAAAATGGGCCTTCATATGGGCATCCACTTCCGCTTCATTTTCCTCATCAGTCTTGTCATAAGGTCTCTGGGGAAGAGGCTTTGGCGCGTTGGGTTTTTTTCGACTGATTTGGAGTCTTTCTCTGAGTAGTACTAGTTGCAGGGGTGGCCATGTTCTTCCGCTTTAGCCCCTGCTGATGCGCCGGAGGTGGATTAGGGGGAGGAGTCGGCTGACGCGCCGGAGGTGGATTAGGGGGAGGCGTTGGCTGACGCCGGAGGTGGACTAGGGAGAGGCGTCGGCTGACACGCCGGAGGTGGACTAGGGGGAAGCGTTGGCTGACGCGTCGGTGGCCTTGGCGCCGAGCCTGGAAACTTGATGTATTTCTTTTCCCATAGAATGATATGGCGCTTGACATCTCCTAGTTTCGTATCCCCTTCAGGTGTAGCAATGTCAATCTCTAGGTCCTCATACCCCTCCACTAGGTGATCCACCGTGACACGAGCATAGCCAGCTGGAATTGGACGCCCGTGGTGGAGTGCTCCAGGTAGACTAGGTAAAGCAGTGCCGACCGCCACCTTGAAGGACATGTTCTTCATTGGCTGATGTAGCTCACAATGTTTCATCTCCCCGACATCATCCACGGGGTAGTGAGGCTCCAATGCATCATCCATCAGTGCATGATCATCATCCCGGACCTCCGTGGAAGCCACGCTGCTTCTCCGCTGGCTATTTTTATTATTATTATCCAATAATGCAAGATCTTCTTGCGGCTGAGATGACCTTTGCTCGCTAAGTGCTTCCACTAAATTCTTCATCCGAGATAGGTCCGTTTCTATCTTCCCGATCCGGTCTGCCTCCCGGTCCTTCTTTCTCTTACGGCTTCTGTAACTGTCATTGCATTCGGGAAACCCTTCCTTCCACGAAACACCGGCGCCTTTGCCTCGTGGTCGTCCTGGTTTTTCAGGATTCTGGAGGGCGCGTGTCAGCTCGTCGTTCTCTCTCTCGGGCCGGAACAATCCCGCTTGAGCATCGGCCATTTCTTTAACAAGTGCATTGGAGGGTATTAGAATTTTCTCTTGAAAAATTGTCGCCCCTATTTCTGGGTCCAACATTCCCCCATGACCGTACCACCACTGCTTTGACCTTTCGGGCCATCCATCTGTACCTGGAATGATCCCTCTACCCGTCATCTCGGACTCCATAGCTTCCCATTTAGGCACGGTAGTCTTGTAGCCACCTGTCCCCATTTTATGGTGGTATTTGTTTTTCTGAGCATTTTCCTTATTTTTTATCGACCTTTCCTTGGCTACAGAAGATTCCTTGTACGCCACAAATTCGGGCCACTGTTCTCTCAATTTCTCGAATGCTCCTGTGAAATCAGGAGTTATCTTTTTCGCGACATATTTCCGGTATAAAGTTTTCTTGTGGTTCCGGAACAGTTCGGCCATCTTATTTAGAGCCCATTCGTTGACTATCTTTCTTCTTTCAAGCCCACCCGAAATCGGGTTACCATCTGCCCCGAATTGTTCATACTCTGGAGGTAGTCTGAAATGTGCCACGAGCTTCTCCCAAAGATCGTCTTTGGTTCTTTCGTCGACATAACTAGCTGAATCACCAACATTCTTTGGCTAAATCCATTCTTGAATGGTAACAATCACTCCGCACTAAGTTACAAACACCCTCGCGTTGTCAATTGGAAAACTTGGTCTTCCATTATCTTCGATTTTGTCGATGTTGAATCTTTTTTTACCATCCAACTTTTTGTTTGGGCCTCGTGTTGTAGCTGACGATTGCATCGATCCGGAGGACTAAAAGAAGAAAGAGTGATTAATAAATATTTTTGTTTAGATAGAAGAAAGAGTGATTAATATATATATCTGGAGGGATCAACGACGACATTTCCTTCATCATCGTTGTTTGTTTGCCCTTCTTCCACCGGTTCTTGCTGTAGTCCCTCACCGGATAGGTCCAGATATGACGATATGTCATCATCGTCTACAACATCGTCTTCTCTATAATTTTTCCATCTTCACCTCTTATAATGTCCCACATCATCTCTTCGCGAGGATTGTCCTGATCCATAACTTAACTGTTTCCAGAAACAAAGGTAAAACAAGTTAGAAAAAAAGGTGACCTTTTTTTAGTACATTGTATATTAGTGCTAAACAAAAATTCTATCTAAAAAATTCTATCTACAATTCTATCTAAAACTCTATCTAAAATTCTAAACAAAAATTCTATCTAAAATTATAAACAAAAATTCTATCTAAAATTCTAAACAAAAATTCTAAAATTCTATCTAAAACAAATTCTATCTAAACAATTTCTACCTAAACAAATTCTATCTAAACAAATTCTATCTAAAAAAAAGTCTATCTAAAAAATTCTAAACAAATTCTAAAAATTCTATACAATTCTATCTAAACAATTCTATCCATAGAATTCTAAAAAACTCTATCTAAAAAACTCTAAAAAACACTACCGGCGTCGCCTACCTAAGCAAAGCTTTGCCACGGCCGGGGCGAGATGGCGACGACGGTGCAGGTGACGACGGCGAGGTCGAGGCGACGGCGAGGATGAGGGCGCGACGACGAGGTCAAGGGCGCGTGGCCGGCGCGTGGCGAGGCGGTGGAGCGGCGGCGGCGGCGCGCAGTGGAGCGGCGACGGAGGCACGGAAAATTTCGGCAGCACCTCCCCGTCTTCGTCTTCGTCTAGCTCGTCGTCTTCGTCTGGATCGGAACCGTGCGCGAGCCGCGCGATTTATATTGCGGGGGGCTTTAGTCCCAGATCGTGCCACGACCCGGGACAAAAGGTGGGGCCTTTAGTCCCGGCTCGTGGCACGACCCGGGACAAAAGGTGGGGCCTTTAGTCCCGGCTGGTATTACGAGCCGGGACTAATGGTCAATATTCGGGAGAGGAGGAGTTACGCGCGCGAGGGAATATTTTCAACACTTTAGGCATATTTGAACATTTGAATTAACCACTTTTTGCATACTTTCGAATCTGACAAAACTTTCAACATGAAAAGTGTTTGAATTTGTATAATTAATCCAAAATCCTTTTTTGTTTTCTAAACTAATTATTTGAACTATTCAAAGTATTAACCCATTTTTTGGACAAATGTTTTTGATTATTTTTGAATTTTTGGTGCAGATAAAATACATTTTACATGATCGTCGTCGTAGGTAGACTAGCAGTAGGGAATGACAACTGTGGATCTCAACAATCCTGGGTACATAGACGAACAATTTGTCCTAATCAATGATGTGGCTCAGGTTTAGTCATACTCCTGCCTAGGCCTATAATACTCGTCCTCGTAGTCGTCGTAGTCGCCGCCGTCGTTGTCGCTATCATCGGACGGCGCTCGCCTAGACTGGAACTGACGGTAGCGCATGCGGGGGTTATCGGCGGCCGTTATGTAGTCCATGATGCTCTGGAAAGTTCGGCCGCCCCACCACAGCCGATGGCCGGCCTCGTTGAAGTTCGAAGGAGGCAGGCCATCCTCCTCGTACATGGCGAGCACCCTCTCATGCCGATTGATGAAGAAGGTGTCCCAAGTCGGGCGGTAGTCGGGATCTCAGCGGGGATCCATCCGCTGCCACTAGTAGGAAAAGGCTTATAGCCGCCAGGCTACCACTGGCGAACCATAAAAAGTGTTCGCCAACGGTAAATACCGCTGGCGCAACACAAAAATCGTGTTCGCCAGTGGTACTTGTGAGCCCAAAAATGACCCGACGATGGAAACTATCAGTGGTGAACATATATCCATGTTCGGCAGCGGTAATACAGTACTGCTGGCGCATCTACATGCACGTTCGCCAGCGGTAAGTGCGACCCAGCGGTGCTAACTTTCCGCTGGCGCACAGGAAGTTGCGTTCGCCGGTGGTAATTTTCACACTCCCGCATGCGTACACATGCACGGGCGCGGGCCGGCCTCTCTCTCTCTCCCTTATCTCCTTCTCCCTTATCTTCAATTCCCCTCTCTCTCCCTTATCTTCTTCTCCACCACACACC